>DWHO01003580.1:0-11873 GCA_018247575.1 Eurytides lysithous rurik | reverse complement strand
TTTGTTTTTCCCCAATTTAATGGGTATTTTTTTTTTTTTCAATATAGGTTTAAGTTTAAAAACTTGGCGGCCCCCCGCCCCCCCCGCCCCGCCCCCCACCGCCCCCCCCCCCCCCCCCACTGCATCGCCTACGTCGCGATCAAGCCAGTCGTCCACGGGATCTCGTGGTGACAGGATAGACCCGGCCGAACGGCATTCGCGTTATCACGCTCGCCCGAAATGCGCACGTCGGTTTACGGCTTCCGCGCTTACACGTCGCTTTGTAAACAAACAAAGAGGCGGCGTCACTTGGCCGGCTGACTCATGGCACGACGTCGTCAAATGTAAACACGACTTCGGTTTTTTTTTGCACAGCTTACGTTTTTTTTTTTCGCGCGTACTGTGAAACGGACTACGTTCAGCCAACGTTAGACCGTTCTTCGAGTGTTTCTACTGGACTGTCTATATTTCTTACAGACATAGGAGTTTAGGTGCATTGTGATTGTACCTGAAGTGAATTGATTTGTTTTAGTGTAAATTAACTTTAAAAGTGTTATTTTATTTGGAAAGTTAAGATGTTGTAAGGTAAATTTATTACACAGCTTGATGTTTTCTTATGTATTATTACACGTCAATAGTATACATTACATTTTATTGCATTTGAATTCGAAATTCGAATAAATTTGCGAACTTTTAAAAAAAACCAAAGCATCGTGTCAGGGGACAGTCCGTCCCAAAAAAGTTTCAAAGTACTTTTATTTTGTAGAATCTTTTTATTGTAAAATCTCATTTTGTCTTCCATTCTTTGCTCTGTACTCGCATGTTAAACATCGCATTCTTAGTACCGTCTACATTTATTCGAGAGGGCACTCTGTATTCTGCATTATACAAATGGGTCAAGATTTTCGCTCGTATTTTACGGTAGGCAAGGTGGAAAGCGCTTATCACGCCGTGTCCTCTCAGTTGCGTCGGGCGTGAAAAAAATAACGCTGACGTCATACCTAATTTATATTCTGCATAATTTGATTGGCTTACACAGGTATAGAGGGCAGGAACTCTCACGGTGCTCTATGCCGACTCTTACACAAATGAGTACAGTAGAGTGAAGGGTTTCGCATGCGAATTGTTAACGATGTACTGTGAAAATATTAATTTACCAATGTTCATTGACGGGTTTTAATGTTTACGGGTTTAATTCGTGCGCCCGATGGTGCAAAGTTTAAAACTGCTAGTGGCTTATTAACCAGAGACATTTTGAAACACGTACGGTACGACTGTTTTGCAGACTCTAGCTGAGGTGGAACAAATACTGCATATTTTAACCGATTTAAAAAAAGCAGGAAGTTATCAATTTGACTGTATTTTTTTTATATGTGTTACCTCGTAACTTTTTAGTCGGTGCACCGATTGCTGGTTTTTTCATTAGCGTTTAATTAAAATTTAGCGAGATTTGAAGAGTAGTTTTTGAGTTCTCTCTAATTATGCGTATTTTTTGTTGTAAACGGTATATCGCAAGGCAGCAAACATGTACTTAAAACTAAGTAGGATTTATATGAAGTCGGTTAATACATTTTATAAAGAATTGAAATTTCTTTATGGACTAGGTTGGCAAACGAGCAAGCGCCTCACCTGATGGTAAGTGATCACCGCCGCCCCCGTGGGCATTTGTAGCATTACAGAACTAGCAAATGCGTTGCCAGTTTTGAGAAGGGGAAGTAGGGAGGGGGTGGGCCACCGGTCACCTCACTTACCGGAAGAAACGCGGAAGCACAAACACTTCGCTTTACGCCGATTTTCTGGAAGGTCGTGGTATTATCAGTTATTTTACCGCCAAGCACTATCGTGTATTGCCATGTTCCGGATTAAAGTCTTATGTCTCTTAGTAACGAGCGCAATGCCACGCAAAGCCAAACAATTGTGGACTCATGCTGTTTAAAATACTTTGTGTAGCATGCTTTATGCTATGTCTTATTAGTACTTATTATAAATGAGATAAATACGCGTTCTTCGTGTCAAATCAGTGATGAAACAATGTAAAAATTCAAGTTTTTTATGACAAAACTGTGCAAAAACTTACTGCGTAATAAACATGAAACGCTTGAAACTAGATTACGCTAACCGCAACTGAGTGGGCCTTAAAAATACCTTAAATAACGTGGAGAGTGTTGCCAAAAGTTATTAAAACAAAGAAGATTTGTCAAACACACTTTCACTCTTCCCACGTGTCTTTAGTCTCCATTTCTTTTTTTGCCATTTACGAACGTGTTCATTTGAGATTGAAACCCACATGTGTCACTCCGAATAAACATATATCTATATAAATAGCGGTCGAAAAATAAAACGGAACCGAGGAGCTGACGCGTCGTACAGTGCTGTTGAAGCAAGTTGTATATGCGTAAATAACACTCCATAAATCAATGGAACTCACAATCACTACCGTACGCTTCCCAACCGCATACCATTACGGACGGCGTGAGCAAAGAAAACACACGAACGCTCTTTCCAATGAACACTCGAATAGTCGCATTACGCAATGCTAACTATACCGGTCCACGCAACTACAGTAACTTAAGTTCCTCCGAGTGTACAACCAATGCGATCGTCATCCGATACGCCCCGATATTCACGCCGATTAAGTAATCGTTACACAGGCACAGAATATAGCTGGTGTTCACAACTGCCACTAGAACCGCCAATCGCCTACCGTACCACTGGATATTATGCTGTTGATCGTTTAATGGTCGAAATTCGACCGCAAGCCGAAAAAGATAAAATTCTCATACCCATCATCTGCTTGTATTTCTTCTCCCTTTTTTATGAGACCTGTCGTGTACGGTATTTTATATACTATAAGTATATTTAATATACTTATAGTATATTTTAAATGCAATTTTATAAAGATAGTTTACATCCAGACACAGAACAAATACTCCTGCTAGCCGCACAAATATTTGTCCTGGAATCGAAACCACGAACTTCGGCTTTGCAGTCTAGAGTTAATTGTTTGTTTTTATAGTTGTACTACTATAACATATAATAATATGCTATAGACAATATATTTTAAAAAGAATATATTAGTTTTAGATAATATTTTGTCTATTATATTACATTTAATAAATCTCAAGTCCTCGCAAAAGAATATATGATTCTCAACACGATTGAAGTAAAGAAACATCCTAATTTATATACATACATCAATAGACAAGATGGTTGAATGCTACCGGTTGCTTAGAATCACATAATTAATAAAATAAAACCCAAGCACACTAATGCTGTAAGATTTCAGACTTCAAGATTTTAGAAATTAAAAATTTTAGAACACGAAAAAATCCGTATTTTTTTTTGTTTAATAAAGAATTGAATAAATAAGATAAGAATATAATTGAATGAAGTTTTATAAATTATAAGTGTAGTGTAATATAAGTTTCATTTACACTCCCTCTATTTCAACTTTTTAACTCTGTTTTTACATTATTTGCAAATTATAATAATAAATATTAGTAGCAAAAAGTTTTAAGGTAAAATTTGCTCATATTTTAATACAATTTACAATAGTTTAAATGTTCAGCACATTAATAATATACAGTTACAAAAAGTATTAAGCCGCAACAAAAAGTATTAACTACAAATAAAAACTGGCTGCGTCGAATCGCCAGCGTCTGGCTGAAAAGGAAAGTGTACCGATAGCCTTTTAATATTTAGTAGTTTTATTTTCCTCGGTTGAATATTAAAAAACACAATACGTCTTCACGACTGTCTTATCTAAGACACAAACTACCTCCGTGGCTTACTGGTATAGGCCCGTGCTTTATAAAACGGAGATCGCGGGTTCGAATTCTGCGGAGGGCAATGACTTTGTGCTGATGTTTCTTTAGGTGTTAGCGATTGTACCCAGAGGAGGGGTAGATAAGGCGGCCAGCGCAGGCGTGGTCGCGGAAATGTGAAAATGAGAGTTTCCTTGACCCTGCCTATTATACACCCTGGATGGAAGATCGTTTTAGTCAGGTGCGAGTACAGCTTAACCCCCCCCCCCC
Organism: Eurytides lysithous rurik; assembly: GCA_018247575.1. Classification (NCBI taxonomy): domain Eukaryota; kingdom Metazoa; phylum Arthropoda; class Insecta; order Lepidoptera; family Papilionidae; genus Eurytides; species Eurytides lysithous. The sequence goes on along the minus strand of DWHO01003580.1, from coordinate 7,860 downwards.
GCAAGGGCGGATATGCGTAGGCTTTTCCACCACGTAAAAAAAGACTTTCAGGCTGATCACCCGATTGTCTGAAGAGTAAGCTTAATCCGTGCGTCGGATGGGCATGTAAAAAGTCGGTGCCGGGTTCTCGTCGACACCGTCAGGCTTGCAGGAGTCGTTATTAAGAGGTCGGTTTGATGTCACTGCCTTTGCCCCTGATTTCTCTCTGGTTACGTCAATTATCCATTTCATCAGGCCATGAAAGCAAAGGAAAGATGCACCTGTGTCTGCGCAAACGCTTGTGCACTATAATGTATTCCGCGCAGTTGGCTAATCTCTCATAGATCAGCCGCCGTGGCCGAAATCGGTCAAGTTTAGTCAAGGAACGCATGTCAGCCAAATATTGTGTACTACTATGATCAAAAGGTGAAAAATATATGAAAAAATTATAACATGACAACTTATTACATCTAAATAATTGTAACATAAGAATGAGAATAACATAAACTGAATAAAATTCGATGGACACCACGTAACCGTGTTTTAAAATATTATTATAACTAATTTAATAAATATGAATTCTGGGTCAGGGTGAGTGTAAATTCAACTTTATATTTATATCTAAACAGATTTCCCGCCCGAGCTTCCTTAAAAATAAATAATAATTACTTTTTTTAATAATTGAACTGTGATAGAAAATAACTTTCTGCCATTGCATATTCTTGTTTTTATTTTTTGCCTTTGATTGCGATAACTAAAAAAATTAAGATTCATAATGATTGTAAAAATGAATAATGCGAGAGCGTGTTGATAATGGTAGTAATAATTAATACAAAACTAAGACGTATAGAACGGACATGTGTTGGTGCTAATAGGAATAATCATCGGTTCCTTTGTTTGCGGGTTCGAGAGCGATAACCGTGCAGGAAGCCAAAGACGAATGCGGTTAGTCGCGTTTCGCCACTGTCGAGTCGCGTGCGACAAGGCCATCGCACGATAGCCTCGGAGCGAGCGTGGGCTTGATGCGTCACCACGCCGTACCCATCCCTATTCGGGCTGAGCAATTAAAATTGTATCATTCGGCTTCTCGAAACTCGATTGAAGGCTAAAGATATGATTTGGCTGTTCCACCGGCGTCGGTAACTACTCACGTTGGATGACCATTTATGGTTTTGTTTGTACTAACGCTCGCCTATGCATAATTCGCCCATGCAACATGATTTTTATGAATTTATGTTCTGACTGATTGATATTTTTGATAAGTTTGGCGTCTTGTCACCTTTTTTTTTTGAGATGATAGGATTTTTTTTATAAAAAAATGTGAGAATGACTATAATATGCATGACAAGCCTTTGTTCATGTGCCTGCCATTAAAAGTATGAATGCAAACGGTTAATTCTTTATTTTATTACTTTTTTTATTTACAAGGAATTGCCAAATATATACTAAGGATTATCTTCCATTGGTCGAAATTCCTGAAGGAGGATTCCTTTTAAGTTGATCGTTATTGAAAACAGTGTGAAAACGATTGGGTAATAAATATTCGCATAATACTTTTCATTTAAAAAATGTGTAATTCCTATTTCTATACACATTTTACTTAATATTTTGTATTACGGTATTATTACTAAAGAATGAGTTAGCTGTTCGCAATATTGGCCAATTATTGGAAAAAATTACATCGGACAACACATTTCCTGATTTACGTTTACGCGACCGTGATGAGAAGGAAATTGCGCCAGTTAGCATCGAGGCCATGAAGTAATTTGCCAAGAGGCCGTAGCTCGGTGCTTGCGGTCACATCGACTGTATCTCCTCAGATTATCTAACCATAACTCTCAATCAATGTTCCTTTCATCACTAACGTTGCGATGTCAACAATTAATAATTTCTTAGGCGTTGTTTCCAAACCTTTGCGTCGTGTAGATTAGAAAATATAGTATCGTAATATTCGTGTAAAATTGTTAATGTCCACTATTTCTCAGCGTTTGTTACTGTTCATCTTTAACATCATTTTTGGCTTGATTAAGGTATTTAAAAAAAAATTGTGCCATCGCCACTCCGTGTTAAATTTGTGTGATTATCGTACCGTTTGTCTGATATATTTGACGGACATACCTAACTGTAACCGTGTTATCTAAAATTTAAACGACAGCCTTAAAAGTATTAATAAGTATAAATCTAAATAGTATATAGTAATCTAAATAGTGAGTGTAGTACCTACTCAATGAGTTTTAAATAAAAATATTAAAATTTGAATACAATAGAAAGTCTTAACAAAATTGTTTTGGTTTTTGAGTGCCGCCGTTACGAACACTCACAGAAAATCGATGGGAAGTGTTTGCGCTTACGCGTTTCGTTCTTTGATATTGCAAATGTCCATTTGCAACGGTGATCGCTTGCCATCAGTTACCTCCGTCTACGTCATCGTACGTACTCCCCTACCTACTCCATGGAAAAACTAATCGAGGGACCGACAGAATCTAAACGAAATCAAAACCATCATAATTTTTTATATTAAATCCGTTATATAATTAGTAAACCTACACGTTGTATCGCATAGCACAGTAGCTGTATCATAAGTCGGCAAATAAGGCCTAGATTTATACCATTGTTATATTCACAGCTTTTTCCTTATGCTACCTCCATGCAATCATGTCCGTTAGTTTTGTCATGACTAAAAAAGTCACGAAACTAGTTTCAACTACATATAATGATAATGTTGCAATATGTTCCTTATTTTTTTTTTAAATTGTACGTATCGTACGTCTCTGTATATTTTAAATAATTTTTCTAAATATTACTGTTTAAATACCTTAAACTTCAATTGATGCTGAACAGTGGTTTCAATTCAGCTTGCAAAATTTCACCTTTCAACAACAAATAGACGAATAAGCATAGGAAGTTGAATAAAAGCTTGTAATAGTTATGTATAGTGTTTTTTGAATTTTCTTTATTTACTTTGTAGTATTCGTGTGATTGCGTTATCATAGAAAATCCGTGTACAGTTCTTCACATGTGCCCCATGAATTTTGCGGGGTGTCTCGCTCGTGCCGGTGACCGCTGCCCGTATTGATTGCAACCGTTTTAGTGTCCTGACGTCCCATTCGTCCTGCGGCGTCGAGTATTTTTAGTCACCCGAATGCCCCGTCCCCCAGTACCTACCGTCAGCGAAGCGCACGAAATTAGCCCAATGATTATTTGCACATGCACCGAACGCGCCTTTAACACGTTGTTTTTATCAATGAATGACTTTAGTGTTTAATGGAATCTTTCACTTTATGGAGAGTGGTAAAATACTATCTATATATTCGTATGTGAAGAAAAAACTTTGAACCCCTTTTGTGCTCTGTTGTGTCTCACGGAGAGTGACGAAACAATGTTACAAAAAATAGTCCAATATACAGAATGTGTAATACATACAATGATGTCTGTACTCACCAAGACTTATTCTGTAATTCTCTTTCATCTTTTAAAATGTCTCTGGTCAAGCATTATCAATAATTTCTGTATCTTTTTTTTTGTTTATATAAACCTAAATATACCGTTGTTATATATCTTACTTTTAACGTATAATTTGTGTATAGTTCCGTTTACTCTCCATTTATTGTAACTAGAAGCTGTGCGTAGTTTTAATAGGATAGCAGATTTATAGTGATACTGTGTAATGAATTTTAAATTAAATGTGTAGTCTGTTATCTGTATACTATGCCTTATAAAAATAAATAAATAAATAAATAAATATTGAATTTACCAATTCCAAAATGTAAACTTATGTATATATCGTATAAGTTCCTTTTACTTTATTTCGAAAAACTTCTCGTCTTCGCGTCTCCAAAGTATTGATAAAAATGTAAACCTTTAAAGCTGTTACTGTTTTTAACAAGCAATGATTTTTCGAATTTATTTTGTCATATTTTTCTATAATTTATTAATTTTATTTTAATTATTTGGGGCATAAAAAGTCCGAAACATAGAATACTTATTAAGAAATAACACGAACTATCAAGCTGCCACGTAACATTTTTGCTGTCCGATGAACGGACTAGCCGTGTGTCGCATTGTCACGTTCGGAGATTAGTGTCTTCATCGGTGTGCCGACGCGTGAAATACAATGTCTCGCGGAACTGAGAATGATATTTAATGGACGCGGGACTCCGCTACACGACATTAACATGTATGAATGGCTGCGAACATTCGATCAGCTGTATTATAACACGGTAGTGTAGCGTTGGATAGAAACGATGTATACGATCACTGTCAGGAAGTTCGAAAGTTAGAGGCGTATTCAGATAGACTGCTCGCTTGGTGTTAGTGACGGATGTTTAATGGATTTTGCTTTCTGAAGACTGCATAAAGCTTTATTGGGCGTAGAACCCGAGGAAAAGATAATCAAGTAAATTGTACTGTATGCGATATGGCTCTACATAATAATGTCCTTTCGACCCATTTCGGCCATGGAGGCAAATCTACAAGGGATCAGTCATCTGCCTTGCAGACATATTTCGTAATGCTTAATCAGGACTTCTGGTTGGGTAAGTATGTAGATTCCACTTTGCGTTAAAAGTGTTTACGTAACTTACAAATGTGCCAGGTCCTAATTCGGCCGGTTCTTAGTCTGTGAAGAGTTTGTACAAGTAAAGACATGAAGTATAAAAATGTTGCTGTATACAAAAAAAAAAACAACTTATTACACCATTATGGGTTTGGCCCTGCGTTACCTGAAGATCTAATGTTATATTACTATGTGTAGTAATTACAATGGGACCTTACCCGCCAACCCGGAACACAGAAGTGCTTATAATATATATGAATATTACTACTTAGCGGTAATAACTGGCGATGCAGTTGTACCACCCCAAAAGGACCCTGTAACCTCCTACTATTTACCGAATTATATGTAATTAATGTATATTACTGGTATATTTTCTATTTAAAACCACAGTTCTTTACTTTAGCTCTTTCTTTTCACCACTGTTCTTGACATCCTGCTGTGTCCGATCGATGTATCGTCGATGATAGCTGTAAACGGTGGTAGAGCCACGCGGCAGTCCAAGTGGTGCTAAATGGGCCAGGTCAAATCGGATAAGTACCACGACGTCACAGAAAACCGGCGTTAGTGGAAGTATTTGTGAGATGACCGATGTTCCACCCCCCCTCTCTTCTCCTTCCTTTTTCAGTCTCCTCGTCTCCTTTCCTGCCTTTCCCTTCAAAACATTGCAACGCATTTGCAAAACTTATGACGTTGCAAATGTCCATGGCCAGCGTTTATAGCTCACCCACACCATACAAAATATCAATATCCATCTCGCTTTGGCAGAAGTGCATCTCTAATATTTAAGTTTTATTTACATCGATCAGGGCACAAATTGCTCGCTGTCCCACGTACAGTACTAAATTTTTGATGTTCGACCTAACTAGGGCACTGAATGACTGTCCATGGCAGTTGCTATGTCGTTATTCAGTTCAGTTCAGTTGCAGTTCAGTGATTCAGTTTTATGTCGATTGTTAACTGTATTTTCATGTTTTCAACACTAACGCACCAAAAAGAGTTGCCATGTTTCAGTTATCTCTTGGTAAACACTACAATGCGTGAAGTTTTATTCGAAGCACGAAATTAATATTTGTATACGTTAGCAAAAATATCAACCATAGAAAGTTGGTTCATAAAATTTTACATTATTGATATATTATTCATTTATTTATTCCTAATTTTCTAGTTCAGAAAAAAATAACAAAGAATGGACTTAATGCCTTTGGGCCTTCTCTCCCAGTCAACCGGGGAGTGGAGATAAATTATTAATATATTAAAAACTTGAAATTTTCGACCTTTTGCCAACACACCGATGAAGCAGTACCATCCGCAAAACGGGTTCAATAATATACAATAAAAATTGAAATGTGAAAGACACAAAAATCAATTATGTATCCATAAGTTAATTTTTTTTTAAAAGATTTTGTTAGTGTACAGTAATTACTGTACACTAAATATAATTGAAAAAAAAAATAAAACGGTTGAATGGAAAATTAATATATAAAAGTATGAAAAACGATCTGCTCATGTTTGATTATGCGTTTACAAAAATCACAATAAGTGTTAGGACTCAGCAGGTAGCGGTTCCAAGCCGGTTCTGTGACACTGTGGTTAAAACCGTACTTATAGCAAACCATTATGACTTATTGCGATCTTTTTTGTGTCTAACATTCGACATTCGACATTGTCTCCTAAAGAAATAATAATAATTAAAGTACTGTCCGATTCACGCCTGACGTGTTGTACTTTCGATCGATATTAATAATAACTAGAATAATTAATTAAACATTAGAGCAGTAAAACCTTATAGCAATATATGGTTTCATTACACGCCGTGTAACTGATATGAGGCTTTAAGGTAACGAATATACACAATACGATTCCTATAGTATTATTAAAGTGACCATAGTATAGTAAAATTCATTATAGTAAAAATAGTAATAATAATAATAATAACATGAAAAAAAGATATGGGATATTGTTGATTTAGGTCACCGTATATCCTTGAAGCAAATGACGATAGTAAACCACGGTAGCTGATGTAACCTATTATTAAAACAGGGGTTGCTGACAATACATCAAAATGAACATAATGTGTTTTTTATATTTCTAATAATGCCATCGCTATGTTAAAAAGGCGTTACTACAATTCACGATTTCTTTTTCAGTTTTAAAACTGGTTAAATTTTCAATATCGAGGGGGGAGGAAGTTATATTCTAAATAATAAAATAGGCTAAAAGGGAAGAAGCGATGGACAGGTTGGGTGAAGTGTAATACGAATCCCATTAAATCGATTTCATGAATAAACATCTTGGGGGAATCACTCTGTTACGGCCTGATTATTTACCCGTACTTGAGTAAATGGAAGCTTGGAGTTCGGACTCGCCCACTCTGTAAGGCCATTTCCTTGTTGCACAAATCCTTTTTAACGGATAAATCCGAGCCTTTCTTGGAAACGATTTAGATCAAAACGTATATTTGCCAAAAAGCGCAAGTCTGAAGGAGATCGAATGTAATCGAAAAAGGTGAAAAAGATTGTAAATATAACGGGCTATTTGTATTTATCGGTAAAAGAAAATCATTTATATATAATAAACAGTGATTTTGACTTTGATACATTTAAGAATTAAACATTATAGAATACAACATATATACGATGAAAAATCAACGCCAATATCCTTAAGCCACAAATCACGACGAATTCATTTAGAGAACGAAAAGATTCAACCAATTTTAATAAAATCCAATTGTATAAAGCAACCCTTTGTTAATTTGAATCAACGTTGTTATCAAAAAACAGAGGTGGAGAATTTTGAATAAACGGGTTAAATAACAGTTTTCCAATCGCGATAACTCGTTCCAGTTTACTTATTACGGTTTTGCAATCGTTTACTTAACTAAGCCAGGCGGTGGGAACAAAAGTTTCGTTTTGCAGTAGCAGACCCCAGTTCTATTTACTCTAAACTTGACTACCTGGTGGGACTTAGTATAGAAATCAATCTTGCTTCCCCTATAATGTTTCCAAAGTTTATTTTAAACATTGGAGTCGTTATGAATGGGAAAATATTTATTATTTACCCTGTTGAATGGCGGAAACTACGTTAGAGTAAAGTAATAAATTGCATTATTTAGTGAGTGTGGGTTGCCATACAGTTATAAATACGTAAAGAGAAAACCGTAAAATGTTGAAGTAGTATGGCTTAGTATAACTAATTTTAATTCACCTAGAGAAGTAGTGTAGAAAGCTGAAAGTCATACCTGTATACAGTGGCGGTACTACCATACAAGCCCAAAAGCCCGGCTTGCCCCACTAAGGAGTAGAATTTATAAACCTTAATTAGCACAT
>DWHO01003579.1:0-11875 GCA_018247575.1 Eurytides lysithous rurik | reverse complement strand
ACAAAACCGCCAGTCGTGGAAATCCTTGGGGAAGGCCTATGTCCAGCAGTGGACGTCATTTGGCTGATGATGATGATTCATACAAAGAGAGATTCAATTTATCTGGTAAAATCGTATTTTTCTTCAAAACCTTGGTCGTAGTCACAAAGTTTATAAAGAAATAGAACTATTTAATATTTATTTGATAACTGTATATTTTTACTGAATTAAAGGTCAATATATAAATATCTAATTAACATGTATGATGCGTCATTAGCCGTATGGATAAGTAAACAAGACTATAGGTAAGATTTGAATCTTATTAGTTATTCATCAGACAGCTATCTCTTGAGGAGTATCAAGTAGCCTTATTAACAATTTCATTGGCGTCCACTACGGAATTTACACACAATTTATTCAGCTACTGTGGTACGTTCGTACGATGGTAGCAGCACGCAGCAACTCTTTCTGCTGAATGAACCGGCTCGAATCGGATAAGAACCGTGACCTCACAGAAAATCGGTGTGAAGTAGAACTGTTTTTGCTTCCGCGTTTCGTCCGATGAGTGTCCAGTGGCCCACCTTCTCTCCTCCTACTTTCTTTTACAGACTCCCCTTCCATTTCCTATCTCTCACTCCCCTTTCCCGCCTTTCTCTTTCGAAAATTCCATACGTTGTAAACTAACGATACCGATACGACTTAGGGTCCTTCAAAGAGATAGCTTATTTGTACCTTAAAGGCCGGCAGCGCATTTGCAAGTCCTTTGATGTTGCGAATATGCGAGTCACTTGTTCGTTTGCCTCCTAATCCATAAAAAAAAAGAATAACAGTACCAATAACTAAAATATCAAGCCTATATCTAAAATGGAATATTTAAGCGTTAATATTAGAGAATTTAAAAGCTGCTAGATTTCAGGCTCACCATGTCGTTATTGGTTACGGTCTTTCGTAAAATTGGGCGTAGAGGACCTGTACAGGGGATTGAACAATTTGTTTAATGGAAGTAAATAAAAAATTAACAAAAACATTTTAGTTTTACATTTAATATTAATTATATTGTATACAACTTTTTAAACTGCAATGTTGGTGACTCGGTAACTCCAGTCCATTTTTTTGTTTCAAAATAGTGTTCCTTAACCGCAAATCGTCGCTACCAATTAAATTGCAATTAACGCCTACAGATTAATTAAGGCCTTTGAACCGACTACGTGAGATCCAAACTCAGGTAGCAGCAATTTTGTGGCTGTGTAATTATGGACCCATGAATAATTAATTAAGGCACATTTTTTAAATAATACAAGAGAAAGATTAATATATACGCATTTTAACGTTGACTTATATAAACATAGACGCTTTATAGCTAAATTACATAAAATAAATATTTTAATCGAAGTAAATCTATATGATTGTAGGTTTTATAGGATTATGTTATTTATATATTAAACCTTTGAGTCACATTTATGTTTAATTTATTCGCTATTTATAAATAATTGTGAACAATGCATACAGTGTCAAATTATTTACTTGATGAATATTATTTTCTTGATAGAAAACATTTATGGATTGTTTCAGCACCTCGAATGGGCAATGAAATAAATAAATAAATAAATAAACAGTATATTATTCGTAGTTGCCAAATACAATAATTTCCACGTACAGGTGCGTAACATCATAGCTTTCTCGATATTTTTTTTACTCAAAATATTGTTTCCTTGAAATTAATATTGATAATTACCAAACTTCGTTTTAATAAAATCTTTTCTTACGTTTTATTAGAATATTTATTACTTTTAACCTAATATTTGTGTTGAAAACTTTAGAAAATAAAAGACACTAAACTGATTCTAAAAAAAATTAAATTAGGAATGTCACCCAAATATAGTCGAGGGCGGCCAGTTCAAAAGAAAAATTCGTTCCCAAAAATTTTTTCATTTTTTTATTGGTAACGAAAGTAAAATAGTTGCATGTTCAATTTAAAATGGATAACAAATACCTTTTGTTAGTGGAGTGGTATCAAGATTGGGAAAAAATTAATCAATGCATATGGGTGAGTAATTTTTTCCCTTATCATTCAATATTTTTTTTTAACTTATATACCTTAAATATGTTCCCTTAACAAAGTCCCTTAACAAAGATATTTAATAACAATTATTGTAAGCTTTTATGAAACTTCTATGAACTAAGTATTATGTACTCACATTAATCAGCTACTATGATATAATTAATAATTTGTTTTTATAAACAAATTATTAATTATTTCATAGTAAAATATAAAAATTAATAATATTTCCTCAAGTCATTTAAAAAAATATATTTTCGTCTTCTACTAGGAAAAAACTACAACTAAATTGCCTCAATTTTAAAATTTGTCCAAATTTACATTTTACAAAATCCTGTAAAACTTCACTTAATTTTGCGTAAAATTTCCAAATATTAAAAATCATTTCTCCGATTTTTTATATAGTCTTTAAATAATATATGACATTTACAACACTTAAAAAAATATATTATTCAAATGTTCAAATTTTGTGTTTAAAAATAAATGTGAGTAAGTTTAGCACTCGAAATGAGAGCTTTTTAATTACTTAACGATAATTAACAAATCTTTGTAAATTCACCCGAAAATTTAAAAGCAAAGTACTTTTAGGATCTATTTGAACTGTATCGGACAAAAACGTCTAGAGGTAAAATAAACATAAAGTTTGAATATACAGTTAATAAAGATGTGTTTGGACCTGCATTTATGGCGATAATTTGTAAAATTGGTAATATTTAATCGAATTTTAATTTTAGAGTGTTTATTTACACAAAACTAATCTTTAAATATCCATAAAGATTTCCTACACAATATTGGAGTTTAAAATAATATCGGATGAATAATTTTTTACCGCAAACTCGAAGGACGTAAATCGAGAAAAAATAACAAATTTTATCATATTAACTTTAAATTAATTTACTATCAGCCCTCTAGTGGACCCAAACACAAACTATGACAATAAATTTCAATTCAAAACATAAAAGTTTTACAATGCATTTCAAGTATTTCACTTTTTAAAGTAGATGGCGCTTTCATACAATGCATTTAACAGCAACGTATTTTCATTGACTAAATGTACGAGCCGACTTTAATAAAAAATAATAAAACAAAGATTTAAGCAATTGTGTTTAACTTCTTTCCATTATTATTCACTTAACTTTTTGAAAATACAAATAAATAAAATTTTAATATCTATATTTTGCTTTTAGTTGGTTCATAAAAGTACGGTTTTTCTAAATATTGTATTAAAGACGAAGAATTCTTTTCTTCATAACTTTGTTCTACAAATAATCCATATCTTAGTCTTAGGAATCTCGATTTGTTTTCAGTGTGCCATCTAGTTTTTTTTAAGAATTTTTTTTACGGGTAAAATATAAAGTTCAAATAAAAATAAGAATAAAGTGAATACATAATCATTTACTGCAAAAAAAACAACACTACTCACAACAGACAGATGCGTTCGCGTTTGTCGTTTTTGTCTATATTTATCTTCATTATTGCTGAAATGGACGAATATTAAAATATTTTCGTATTTTTAAATAGATATGGTTATTAACCACAGTACCCTATCACTACATAGACGTTGCTTTTTGTTATTATGCTATGTCATATTAATCTAATAATACATATTATCACATAACTATTAATATAATAAAAAAAATATTTAAGAACAATTACGTTTAAAGTTAATCCACAGTTGTTACCTTATAAACCTAAAAATAATATAAGAATCAAAAGATACGTTCAAAAAGCAAGTTACGGTCATGCTGTAGTTTAGAACACTTTCAATAATATAAATTATGAATACGTTTCGTATGAGGGAAGAGTAGGTATATAGACGCAAGCTGAGAGGAGAAGAGCCCCGAACGCTTGGGATGACGCCGGGTCGTAACCGGGGGGCCTGGGAACGATTCATTGATCCGAACGCCCTCGGAAAATAGAAAGAGATACCGAGTAGAGGCTCTCGCCGACGTTTCGTTGTGCTCCCCGTTCATCAATTTATTTGGCCCATGTCTCAGTCAGCGTTTATCATTTACCATATGTTTTATGATATGGTATTTGCGATCTTCAAAATATAAGAATATTTTTTTTACAAACGATTAAAACAAGTTTTGATCCCGTTAAACCAACTATTTCTACAATATTCATTTGAAATATATTGTGAGTATTAAAAGCGTACGATTTATTTGGTTGCTACCCTATTTGGCATCAATGTTATGCAATCGTTAGAGTAAACTGTATAAAATAACCTTATTTTATTAAAAAATAAAATATAAACTACATAATAAACTTGCTAAAAGTTAGACAAGTCGGGAGCTGCAGCTGTGTGAAATGTGTATAAAAGAGATAGCTATATCTTCTTTCAAAGACCGAAGTCGCTCGCTTGTATATTCTATCTCTGTTACGCAAGCAGCGGATCGCGCGGGTTCGTTGAGTCGCCACGCGTGCCCGTCCGTTGTTGCACATCGACGTCAACCGCTTTCAGTGCTATAGCGCGTTCCTCCGCGCTATATCTACATAACCTAAAATTCTATATTCCTAATAAAATTTAATATTTCGTATTATTTACTAAACTAAATACTCATGATTACTACAAATTTATAAGATTAGTGAAGTGGAGTTGACGCCCGAACAAGGGCGATTCGTGGAGTGTATTTTTGTGCAACACAAAGTAAATACAAACGGCAAGCTGTGGGGATCAGGGGCCTTTTTTTTGCCGCCGCAGGGGATGTACTATCCTGTGAGTATAAATACTCTGTTATGTAAACGAAGCTAAATTTATTAAGTCATGTCTGTTCGAAATAATCGGCGTCGTATGTATTAAATTCTACAATATTATGGCGCATGGCGTTAGTTTCAATCTTAATAACCCCACATGTCGGTTATAATTGGTCTTTATCACTCTATATATTTGCCAAATTTGTTATTTACATATCGATACTACTACCTTTACTCTTAACCGCGCTACAAAAGACAATAGGCCAAGATACGACGTGAAGTCGTCTGTAGGTAGGAGTTATTAGCATCACAATACAAAGGTTCATACATAAATAAACTTTAGATAAGAGAATGTTGGTGAACTTATTTTTTTACTATATCATTGCAATATTTAAACTGTTATTGTGTTATACTTTGCAATTAAAGCGTATATTAAACTAAATCTTTGTACCATTCCTCTAAATTTGTTAATATATTATAGTTACATAGTCAGTTGTGACATTGAACTATACGATTTCATTGTCACAACTTTAGTTAGGTATTGTTATGTGCACTCTGTCATGGTATTCGAAAAATAGTTACACACGATTTTTGAAAGCGTTATAGAGAATTATGTATTATTTTAATACACATTTTAATATTGAATGGTTATTCGTTCCACTAGGGACGTTTTATTAAATAAAAGTTTCCAATTACAACTCAAAGCAAGATTTTACATCGGACTTCACTACTAATCGAGATGATTCAGATTCGAAACGCAGTTTGCGATTTACTCTTATATATTTAGGGCGTTTGATAGTATTTTTAGCTTGGTCGCCCCTCGCTATTCCAGTTCCAAATAAGCCCACTAGCAGAAACAGGCGGAATATTCGTTTAAATACACCTATAAAATGTTGGTTGGTTATGATTGCGATATGTTTTAACACTTAATATTTGTCGTGTTTGTAAAGTTATCTATATATTAATACGTGAAGAGAAATCTTTAAGGACTCCTTTTACAGCCTATTGCACTCGCAGCGTAGAATGAAATTTCACAGAGTTATAGTTTTGTGGACAACATTTTTTTATTTAATTTAAAAAATATGTAATAAATTAGATAAGTTAATTCATTCAATGTTTGTAGTACTAATGCCAAACTCTTTATTTGTCAAACCATAAATGTCATAGTCAAAAACTATATTCTCTCAAGTAAGCCTCCTTGGTCGACTTCGACCATTAAGCGTTAAATAGTAAGTATTGGTCATCTGTACTCTTTAATTTAAACACCTAACGGGGAACATAATTAATGAAAAATAATAAAAACAATTCGCTTCGTACAGAACTGTTTTTTTGCATAATTCGTCATTAAAGCCCACCAGGCCATTTTTGTTAATTTTGTTTATTCTATTTTTATATTTAAAGTGATTATTGTAACACAAATTAATAATTGTCTAATGCATGTTTGTAACATTGGAAAAAAATATTTATTCCTTATATTGTGCACTAACCTTAAAAATATTAAATCTTTATCATTGACCTTTCTATGACGCCGTGCTAAAATGAAAGTTAAATACACGCCAAAGGATTCGATTAACGCAGTATAACTTTTGTCGAACTCTTAAAAGGCACGACCCGCTGCGAATTAGCTATAAAATCGAACGAAAAGGTAACACTAGTAACGTTGCTTATAGCTATAGCAATGTTGCTAGTATTATAACTATGTATAAAGAGATACTATCTTCCATCTTTTGGTATGGAGCGCAGCGCAGAGGCAACAGTTTAAATGCGTGGGGCACCGAGTTATTACGGGCAAGCGTCTCGCCTTCTTTCAACGAATGTGCTACATTTAGAAAATTAACGGTCGGTTGTTTTTTGCAATTCAACTGTGTTTTTCCAAACGTAAGTTGAAAACTGCAAAATTTGAGCACGCAACACACATCGAATGAATCACACATCAAAAGAGTAAAGCGTTGTTAAATGGTCGCTTTCCGTCGGTAATAACTCCGGCAGATGAGTTTCACACTTGACATTTTTCTTTAATCTCGTAGGCTTTTAATTGTTCTTTGTAAATCTGTGTTGCTATTAGGTATGGAAATAATTTGAAGTACTTTACGTCGATATAAAGTCGAATAATTTAAAGATACGAATATGCAACTAACCGAAATAGAAATAAATCGAACGTTATTTATATTTAGCAGCTTTAACTTTTAATATCGAAACTGGGAGTTTAAGGAAACCTGCTTTGCCCAAGGTGAGCACGCCGGAGTGTTATACGAACAAATTGTTCGCATACCACCCTTTGTCCACGTTTCGAGTTTACGGAGATGTTTACTTCAGTAGGGTCGACTACCTGGCGATCGGAACGTTAAAAGCAGAAGCTACCTGCTCGCTTGCAGATGCGTGTTGCCATTGCACATTTCTCGGAAGAGTTGTATTTCCAGGGCCGACATTGTCTCATTGTATTGACTGAATTCATTATTTACTCTATTGACAACGGCGTTTTTTCTTCCAAGTGCGCGCTTGTTGTTTTGGTTACAACAATAAAAAAGAAACCTTCCCATAATATTGCGATAAAATTAGTTTTTTTATATATATTTTCTACAAACTTACAGTTTCGCATAGTTCGTGAATTATCGTAGTAGACGCCGATCGCAAAATATACCGAACAATAACATGACAGTACTGAGTATACATGCTGAGTGACGTCGGGCACTACAGTCTTCAATTACACCGTTCAGCAGATGCCCGGCTCATGTGTACATGCACTTTATACGTACAGCCAACGAACCGTTTTTTTTAAACGAAGCACCCCTACCTACGAATTTGATTGCGTGAGTTTAGTAGTAACTCAACAGTTAACTCAGTAATAAAGATTTATTATTATATATGCTATTCACTAACTCATTCGGGCGTAGAAAGTAAAGCTTACAAAAGAACAACTAAAACGAACTGGTATGCAGTTTAATTTATGAACCAGTCGTACCTTAAAATTCGATTGCGTGAGTTTCGGCTCAGTAACTCACTCACAGCGATTCACTTATGATTACGCGATACGATAACTTCTCAGGCTTAGAAATGAAAGCGTACAAAAGAATAGCCTAAAGGAACCGGTGTGCAGTATTATCTATTGGCTAGCTGTAACTGCAAATCCGATTGCGTGAGTTTCCCCTTAACGACTCACTCGCAGAGATCCACTATTCACTATGCTATACGCTAACCCATTCAGGCGTAAAAAGTAAAGCATACAAAAGAACAGCCAAAACGAACCGGTGTGCGGTTTTATTTATGAATCAGCCGTACCTGCGAATCAAATTTCGTGAGTTCAAACTATTCACTCACAGAGGTCCATTATTTACTATTCTATACGCTAGGCTCACTCAAGCGTAGAAAGTAAATAGTACAAAAGAACAGCCGGAACCCTGAGATGTCATGTTTTTGTCAAGTCTGGTATTTTTATTTTGTCACTTATAATTTTATATAGAAATAACATTACTATATTATATATGAATTATACTACTATGTTAGTATTTACGTCCTAAAATATGAAAATTACACTATTTTGAAAACGTTACAAAGGATATCTATGTATATCACTGGTCGTTTGTTATATTAAAATTATCTTTTTTTATTAAGATGATAAATGTGATGTTTTGTTCCATCTTATATACAGAGGACAACGATATATATATACATAAATGGGTGGCGATATAAAACAGACAGAAAAGCACATGATACTGGAAGGGTTTATTTTTTTTAACCGTTTGTACAAAACTTTGAAACGTATTCAGTATTTTTCACAAACCGAAACAACATTGTTGTCCTGGCATTTACGATGTGCGAGTAATATAACTTAGAAATATCCAGAAATTTAACCTCGGCAGTTATGTTTAATCATATACACCAATATAAGTACTATTGAAATTCGTTGATTATCCATAATCTGTATATAAGATGGAACAAAACATCACATATATATATATAAACGACTAAAATACTATTTTTTTAGTAAACGTGCTATGCGCGTCCTAATCGTGAATTAATATTAGCTTAAAATATAAGAAAATGGAAGAAAGACATATTACACTTGCATAAATTAATAGTAAGGAAATGGAAATCTAGATGTTTCTTTCCTTTATCTCATACATTAGTGTTACACAGTTATTACAAAGATATTAAGTTGCGACTTTTTTGCGATTTTTTTTACTAACCCTACATTGAAATAGAAAAAGTTGGCTTATACGACGTACTATTTAGACGTACTAGAACATAACAGATGCTTTTTTAATTAAAATTTAATGCGAAAAATGTTTACGAATGTTTTGGTTAAATCGTCCCCTCTCCGTTGTTGAAGTTAACTTATGCCGAAAGCCTTAGGTTCCTCCCATAATTCGTTTGTTGGTTCCCGACCGTTTTAAATGGCCGCCTCCATTGTTGTACACGCCTCGTGAAAGTTTCAAATTAATTTAATGCTCGTAACTCGGCCGTTCACGTAGGTTGGCTAATGACTTTATTAAAATGTTTTCGATGAAAAAACGAAAAAAACACAAAACACTTGCTAATAGAAAACACTGACACTAACAAAAAAAAAAGGAAAGACCTATCAATCAATACTGAAGGTAAAAGTTCAGTCGAAATTTCTGTGCCCGTCTCTCGACATTATTGAATCGAATTAATTGGGTCGTCATATTGCGAGCGTTAAACGCTGTGCCTAATTTAATTAAATTATAGAGGGTCCAGTGTTAACGCTTACTCAGAGATGTTGAGTCAGCACTGCTTGTGGATGGTGGGTCGAACACGTAACTTTCTTAATTATCATGAGTTTGACCCAAGAGGTCTTAAGCACACAATACTGTATATGCAATATTTGTCTAATAGTATAAAAAGCTAAAATGGCGTTTTGTACGAAGAAGTAAACAGTGAAAGTACATTTTCATACGTAAAACGTAGTAAACGACACTTAGAGTATTTTTTTTAAATTAAACCATTTATACAAATCAGTAAATTACACCGCGTCGATTGGTGTATATCTAGTGAATAATTTTCGTTTTAACCAACTACGTTTTTGCATTCTAGCGTCGATATATGAAAATGTACATTCGCTATATATATATACCATCAAGCTACCAGAACGGAAATTTATTAAAATAAAATTATATTAAAAAAAGGATTTTTTAAGTCAAAATTTGTAAATAGTAAGTAAAGTTCAAAATTTCAATTGTTAAAGCCTTTGTTTATTTTTGTTTCTAATATTGACTATATTTGAATAATTACTTGAATATCGCAACGTCGATGGCATCACCCTATAAGGAAGCGAGTCGAATATAAAAGCAGCGTTAAATGTCGGAGGATTATATTTTTGTGTTCATGAACAGCGACCGCACAGGTGTGGTAGCGAGTGCCAGCCACATCGAATCCGGTTGCGGGCGAGGTTTTCATTTTTGATACTTATTAACTTGGCGGTTGTTTATTCGCCGAGCTAAATACACTGCTATAGGCATTATACACGCTAAATTAAAACAACAAGAAACTGTTCGTTCCGTTCAGACTCAAATTAATTGCAGTATTTTTTTTATCAAATTAGTGGCGAGACGAACAAGATGTTTGCTGGATGGTTGTAGTGTGTCGTTTTACGCTCATAAATACACAAAATTCTGTTTGTTTCTACGCTGCATTGTGATCTATAAAATGATATATCTCTACCCATTTATTACTATGGATCACAGTAGTGATTGCACATGACTGATTGACAGGAGAATAACTGACAATGGTGTGATCCCCTGGCTTACTTTCTAAGACTTATCGTTTGGTCTTCTATTTGTGCCACACTAAATACGAGAGTGTGGCTATACACTACACTGTTACAGAGCATTCACCCCCTTAATCACCCTTAGTCTAAATCGAAAATATTTTGGTGCTGAATCTAGACCTTCCCTCATGCATTCCCAGCGTGATCTTAGCGACCTTAGATCGGCCATTATTTCTGAACATTGTTACTTATATTTGAATTGGTCAATACCTGTTATGGTAGGATAAATATTAAAGTGTTAATTTTTGCAAGCGCGGAACATTGCACTAAATCATCAAGTACAACAGGTATAGAAAGTGAAAGTTTGCAAAGTGTATTCACAAGTGTCGAAACAAGCCTTTTCTTTTCGCATTATGTCACAAATTTATATTTGACGGTAAGTTAAGGTTGAATTAATGTCTTAAAGTTCATCTTGACGTTTTACGCCGGTATGGTCAGAGATAGAGACTTATTTTTTAGTTTGTAACAACTTGAAGCTCGATAAGACTTCTACATTATTTAGTTTCGAAAGAACTCGACTAATATAAATGCAGATCGCAAAATCTTCCGGTTGGAAGGGCTTAGAAGTTTTAATTTTACGTACCTCCTTTTATAATTTCTCTATAACGCTTAAATGACTTGATTATTAAGGTATAATTATTTTCTATAAACATAATCAAATGTAACTTTGGATTATCATATCAATTCTTATAAAAATCTTGTCATATATGGATATTTTTTTGTTCTATAATTTTACTTTTACTTATATATTTGTTTCTTATCAACCATCTACATTAATAAAATTACCTAAGTTTCGATGCACGCGAACACATGGAAGCGTAAGTCACTACAATTCATTAGGCTTATTAATTCCCATCTAACCTTTTACGTTGTTCTGTAGAATAAACTAACGATTTATTTCGAAAAAAGTATTATGCTTCCTAAATGCAATATAACGTAATTTTAAGAAAAAAAAACATTTTGACGTTTAAACGACGATCACTCTTCATAATACACACGTGTTGCTTCACCCAATCATTTTGATATAATTACCATTCGCACGTGTTCCGTTATTGCAATGTAGCTGCAATATGTCCTTAATTTGGGATTACCTCACGGCAAATCGGTTTGAAACGCAATTGTGGACACTACTAATGTGGCTTCATGCCACCTCTCAAGCTCCACAGCATTGTGTTATACACCTAATTCTGTTTTTACACGGTTTGAAAATAAAATATTTTTAATTTTTTTAAGCGATTTTATTCCATTTAGCACGATTTAAAATTTTTTGTGCTTACATTTTTTTTGTCAAATTTAATATCTGCGAAATATGTTCATATCACAAATTTAGGGGAATTCCCTTTTTGTTCATACAA
>DWHO01003578.1:0-11876 GCA_018247575.1 Eurytides lysithous rurik | reverse complement strand
GATCTGGCCCAATCGCTTGTGCTGGCGTGCAAGTATGAGAGGACCGATGAGAGGTTTGGTTAGGAAGTTAGCCCGGGTGAAGTGTATCGCTACGCTTTTCTCCGGGTGGACGTCTATTCTCCAAGCACGAAACCATTCGCCGAGGCGATTGGCGGCGCATTGGAGGCGGTTCTTGGGTTAGAAGGTTAGGTTACCTTGTGTTGTTGTTTGATGTTAGGGTATAACGGGCTGATCACCCGATTGCCTGAAAAGATGTTCCATGCGTCAGATGAGCGTGTCGGATATAAAACGTCGGTCACGGCTTCTTGTTGACTTCATTTAGCGGTGTCTTGGAGAAGTCGTTACTAAGAGGTCGTTTTAATGTCACCGCCTCTGCGTCTGATCTCTTTGATCGTATCGGTTATCCGTCCCATCGGGCTATGAGGGTAAAGGAAGAGTGAGTGCACCTGTGTCTGTAATGCTTGTGCACTATAATATATAATCCGCACTTGGCTGATCTTTTGTAGATTGGACGCCGTGGCCGGAGTCGGAGGACATTATTATTTATTTTTTAACTATAGAACAGTTTGGTGTTAGAATGCTGTTATGAATAACACTTTTTGTAAATCTTAAGATTTACCTATCTTATCGTACCTAAGGAGTAACGGTGACGTTTTATGAATAAAACGGTTAATCTGTTGTTGAGAAGTCGGTGACAAAATAAGCTTTTCTAGTGGCGGGAAGTGATTACAGCCGCCACCCATAAACAAATATTAATAGTAATCATAATATTAATTGATTGTCACATTGCAACTAATAAATTATTTCATTTTTAATCGATCTTTTCGCGCAACGTAACAAATAAATACAACGAAAACAATTTTATCATACTTTCGCGAATACAAGATTTTCATCGCGTGTTTTAATCGATGTTTCAATTTTTCTTTAGAATTAAACCTATGCGAAGTATTTGAAACGAAAATAAAAAAGCTTTAAAATAAGAATATATGAATGTTTATGATAACACATAAGTTCCACACCTATCATAGAAGAAAAAGGTACTGAAGTATTTTGTTTTGTCTATTTATGTATACACACTAGATATAAACTAAATGTTTATAAAAAAAGGCTGACTTACTATTTGATTGTATCGAGTTCTGTAACGTATTATAAGTTCAAGGTCCTGTAACTATGATCTATAAGACCCACCTCGGGATATTTTTTTTACAATAAATCGTTAAAATTTGTTAACAATTGATTCAATTATTTTGCGTTGCTTTTCAAAGCAGATAATACGTTCAGATCAATTGAAAACCATTTTCGGAAGTCGGTTTATAACATTCTGTTTTCTTTCGATATTTAAAAGTATTATATTTAATTAAAAGTAAAAGATATAAAAATATAAATAAATAGAAAGTAAAAATAATATTAAAAGTATGAAAAAAATTATGTGGAAATAATTTTGCGCTTTACCTGCGATTAATGAATGCCCAGAGCACCCACGGCTTTAACAGTCCATTCTTGTACACGCATCAGCACAATTATTTCATCCCGCCAAATTGCAACGCCTGCCACAGAGTATGTATCTTCCATTTTACACATCAGTGGTCCGCCCAGACCGGTCTTTGCGAAACAAGTGGGAATAGTATGTATAATTAGATACATTAATTAATTTTTATGAAATATAAATTTTGAAATAATATCTATTTTACCATTTTAAGTTATATTTTTATATGGTAGAAGAGAACTTTTTAAAATTAAATACCACGCTGTATGTTTCGAAATATTGAATAGTAAATTTTATTAGTATAATGAACTTATTGAAATTTGGCAGCGGGAAACATCGATTTTGATTTCGTGTTTATTTTTTCGTATTGTACTTTTCCTGGAAAACTGGTATTCTCTTCCTCCAAAATAATATTTATAGGTAATCAAAATATGATCAATATCCAGTATTTCAGCTTATTAGTAGCATTAAAGAGGAGATAATCTACAAAAACATTTCAACGTGATTTATACTAAGATATACTTATATTAAGACTAAATTGGTGTTTATAACTAGACTTACAACAGTAGTCTTGGATTCAACGGTAGCGCAGAAAGCATCGATCGGGAGATCGAATTCTTGATTGCTGGAAATTTTTTTGTGACAATTTCTAGGAGATAAAACGGATGCACGTTGCAAATGTGGTCGTTGACGAATTGCTATAAAGTTTTAAACAACATTAGAAAATAACCATCTTAGAGATATCTAAAAATTATCAAGCGTACTATGGTATCATTTGAAGTTTGTAAAAGTTTTACCTTAACTAAGATATCAAATTTATTAAACTGAGACTGAGACTGTTAAACATTTAATGTATCCGCTTGCATATTACGGCTTGCATAAAACTGACAATGCTGTGGTAGTACCATTATAATTAAGATAGAAGTATTAAGTGTTTTATGATGATTATTGATGATGGTAATATATGATGGACTTAGTCTTCCTGTACGCATGCTTAGCGTACGCTAAGGAAGACTAAGACAATTAAAAACTAAAAACAAATAATCTGTACTGTATTATTTGTAAGCCGAACCTACTTTTTTTTGATTCGAACCCACGACCTCCGTTTTGTAAAGCGCGGGCCTATACCACTAGGCCACGGAGGCAGTTCAAATATAATTTTATTATAAATTGAATAAACAAGGTATTTGGTAACTCGCCTTGATCGTAGCCACCCCATCCAACAAACAGGCACCCATCGTCAACTTTGGCATCCGAAACGCACGCTGGCTGCACTGTCGTATCTAATATCAGTGGACGTCTCCAATACTGGAATTTAACCAAATATCAACTATCCTTCATAACACAGTGCGAAGATTGTATTTATCTTTGAAGAGATATACCATCTTAGATATCTAGAGAATAACAGATTCTGTGTTGTTAGAGGCAGACGTGTCGTCGACAGGCGACCAACTTGCTCGTTTCTTCTTCTTATTTTATTATAAAAATGTATTTGTGTCTTATCAACCTGTGTCATCACAACTTTATGAATTTTACTGTGAATTTTTTTTATAAGGTTAATATTTAAAGGTTCTTAAAACGCACTTTCAACTTTGGTTGGATAATGAACGTGTTTTGTCATTTTCTATGAAGGTTATACATATAGTAATATGATTGGAAAATAATAAAGTTACCAATAAAGCAATGTTATAAGCTAATTTCCCCGGCGCGTACTGTTGGTGTGCATAAACGGAAGCTAAGCGATGTTGCAAATGCCCTCGATTATCCTCCTTCAGATCCCATATTCCGGCGACTATGGTGATTTCACCCGGACTGATCCTGCAGATATAAATACTTATTTTTCAGGTTATGAGCGACTTCTAGTAATTATTTGAACGTTCTAAATTTTACATTTTATTGTAATATTTTTAACGTTATAATAACTTCTTATTACTTAATATGATTTTAATTGATATTATCAACAAAAATTAGCCAAACATATGTTTGTACAAAGAGTTGTGGTTTGTGTTAAGTCTTCACAACATTTCATGAAACGTAAAATAGCATATTTCATTTATCCATACGATAATAAAAATATGATACACTAGATAGAGCAAGTCTAACGCAAAAGTATTGGTCTTAATCACCGGATCTGTTATATTTTTACTTTGCACCGGTTCTTTTAAAGCAAACTTTGTGAAAGTTGTTCCGCTCCAATGAATTTTGATAGGTTAGAGGCTTATGAAACAGAAGTAAGTTCATCTATGTCGAATCAGTTAAATTTGTCAAATTAAAGTCAATTAAAAATGGCTAGCGAGGCATTTTGATATATGAAAGAAGAAAAATATTTTCCCAATAATATTATAAGACCAAAAAACTTTTGCATCAACTGATCTAGTGATTTCTGTGATACCATCATTGATGTATGTCAAATATCAAATATTATGAATACAAATAAAAACTAACCAGATATTACCAGGTACAGATACTACCTAACTTCTGTTATGAAAATTTGTAATAAGATTTTCTGCTCTAAAAAAAGTTGGTATTTGTGAGCACGAATAGATTTAAATTTCCATATATAAGGTTCTTATTATATTTTTACCCGTAAGTACAGTCGGCGGCGGTGATAGCGGCGCGTGGATGTATGAGGGTCGCATAGCAAAGAATGCTTTGCTTGCTTTTGGTAAGCACTACAAGTAGAAGCCAAGGGTGCCCTCCTTGTGGCGATTCTCCGAGTTCCCGGTCTAAACAAAGTGATAGAAATTCAGTCACTCGAAACATTCTACAACATGCCGATAACATGCATTTCACTTCGTTTCATAATGAACATACAATTTTAATTATAAAAAGCTTCTGATTTTGATTCCATTTAGTTCTTTTATTTTTTTCTTTTCGAATAAATGTAACATTGAACAACTATAAATTAAATTAACAATTAGCAAAGCAGTTGACACTGTATATACTATAAAAAGCTTACCACAATTGCTATTTGCGAAATATTCATCTTTTGCCCTTCCACATTCTTTGTATAGTTGCTGTTTGATTTCGATATAATCATCATAATCGCTGTCAATGTACGACGCGGGATAAGTTCTGACGCCACCATGTGAATAACGTTCTGTGGTGGGAGTTTTCATTGAATTGCGCATTGGACGGACTTTAGTTTTTGGCATTAAGTTTGGTAGTTTGAATCCTTGTAATACTTGAAAATCAGGGTGTGAATGGTAACTAACAGTTTGACTTTCTGGATTAACAGTGTCTTCTAAAGAGCTGGTTGTTAGTTTTACAAGTCTGCGATTTATTTTTGAAGCTGATGCCGAAGAACCTGTAAAGAAGTTTGGCTTTTACAGCAATCCTTCACATTTTTGCCTAACAATGATAGACGGACACATAAGCCACAATTGAAAATTGTGGATGTTATATATATTCAATAATAGGTAATGTGTTCGAATAAACAAAAATATTTACCAATGATGTGGTATTAAAATAAATACAATATAGTTTAAGAAATTATCCTTGTTGATAATAATAGGGTTGCGATGGGCGACGGAAAAACAATTAACAAAATAATAAAGTTATGTCGTCATTTATAGCTGGTATTTGCACTAAAAAGTATATTTAATAATTGTAAATACATACGATAAGTTATACGAAAAACAAGAAACAGAAAAAAAGTTATCGTTACACTAATTTATTACACTACACTAAGTTAATAACGTACCAAAAGGTGGTAGGGCTTGGGTGGTACCACTGTATGAATAGGAACACACAGTGGAAGTACTACTGTTTCGGTTTGAAGGGGAATATCGCCAGTATGACTGGGTTATTGATATATAACATCTTAGATAATTGGGTGATGAGCGTTGCGCGGGGCCAAACGGATTCTGTACGACACTGTGTTGTAATTTATAGACGTGTTAGTTACCATCAGGTGCACGACTACCTCGTTTCATCCCTTTATCTCCTAATTGCTTTTTTTTGTAGCTAATAAGTTTTAAAGTTAATTTAAATTTCAAATTGCCGACATGCCTCTTACCTTGTCTTGGATCTATAGTTGAATACCCAATCGACCCCGCTTCTTCACTGCTTTCGTCGTTGTAATACGAAAAGCCTTTGTGCGCGTTAACGAAAATCCAACTAGATGGTCTATGATCAGAATATAGGCCAACCAGACCGGGCTTTGGTAATTCTTCTGTGTAGTAGTCATCATACTCTGTCTGAGAGCTATCTGACAAATATTCCGCTTGTTTATCTGGGCGCTTGAAGTTGGAACCTTTTATATTCAAATATGAATCTATGTACTCTGTATCAGGTGTCACGATTTTTTCCGATACTGTTGTTGTTGTTGATGTTGCTTGTGTGTTTGTGGTTTGGGAGCCATACTTTTTTTGCAGCAAAGCGTTCCTTTGTCTGTGAGCTAAACTCACATCTTGTTCACTTGTTGATCGTTTTAACCGATTATAGTTATCGGAAAAACTTATTTCAGATGGTTTCTGCTTATTTAATGGTAGTACACAACAGATACGTTTTGTCTTAATAGAATTCTTTGACGGGCTTGATCTAAAAACAATAAGTTAATTTAAGCAATTTCCTTTATTAAATAAGAAGTAAATAAACATAACTTACCTGTACTCGGAAGTATACGAGACACCATTGCAACGATTGCATTCCTTTTCCTTCATATAAGTGCAAATACTTTCCGATAAAAACGTTTCATTTTCCGTGTCAAATAATATTTTGCCACTCAGAATTTTAGTTTTTATGTAAGTTTTTTCCGTATCACTTGTTAAATTGGTTTGATTGATTTTAGCCTTATTCTTTACCATTGCTACATCATCAGGAAAAACAAAATTGAAAATGTCATCTTCGTGATTATTGATGTTATTTTTGTTATCGGTAAAATTGTCAATCATATTATTTTGCATTATGTTTTCAGGTGCACTTGTGTTAGGAGGAATTGTTAATTCGCTGTCGTCTCTAAAATGAATAACGGCTTCAGATTTGGCTGTTGTATCAATGTATTTCTCGGTTACTTCCTCAATACCGACGTCATCAATAAATACAATTTTGGCGTTCTCGTCGGTGTCAAACTCGCTGATATCTTCGAATTTGGGTCGCGGTGGCTCCACGTGTTTCAATTGTGCCAGTTTGCTATTAAGCCACCAAAATTCGCCGTTCAATTGACACGCGACTGAATGAAATGTTAGTAAACCGAATATTATTATCGTCAGCATTCTGGACGTTGTGTTATGCGCTTGCCAGCGTTGAAAATGAGAGCGGCTCATATAGTTGCCGGGTCAAAAGTTAGAGGGCAGGATATTGCGACAAGTGCAACGAGTGCAACAATTATCGGGTTGTTTTCAATGATTCCGTACGCTGTTAGCCACTTTTTTGTTCCGCAACGATTGTGCCGATTTGCGACGGGCGCGTAGTGTTCCCGGGCACGTCGTGTGACGCCAATTTGCGGTCAATCAACTGCTCCGGTTTTATTTCATGTACAGTCTGTTGATAAATTTTATCTTAAAATTTAGTGCTTCAAAAAGGATACCTGGGCGAGCTTACGTCTATTAGGACGCTGAGATTTTGTATAATACTCCAATCAAAGGGCACCAAGTTTTATGTGAGCGAGCTTTTGGACATAATCTTACTTAATATGGAATGTAACTTTATTTTTTTTATTTTTCTGCTTTATTACCTGTCTAATCCTGTCCAAGTCGTCTTGATTTATTTTACACAGAACACAGAATTGTCTGACAGAATGACTGCTAACGCCGTTGTCCTTCCTCAGAGGAACTCTTCAAGGGTCCTACCACAATGTATTGATTTGAATCTAACTAAAAAACGTTTAAATGAGTTCATAGATCTTGAATTTTTCCATTGCCACCAGAGGTATTGGCACTTAACCAAACTAAACGTTGATGGTAGCGGACTGTACCACACTGATTAAGTAATTACGAGAACATTTGTGATGACTAAGTTTTCTAGTTCGCAGATTAGCATTAAAACACTCACAATAACATCCATGACCTCAATTATTGCGTGATAATGATACGTAAATAAGTGAAAACGTATTACAGATAATGTGTCATCTCACAGACCGACATAAAGAGCTATTTTATGATCCTAATTGTGTTATACGTGTTATACACTTATGAAGATTTAGAATTTTTTTAGTTAATGTACTTCACTTGAAATATTTGATACATGCGGCCTAGTTTTACGAAATATGGGTTTCACTTTTAAATAGTTTTATATATTTTAGTTGGAATAAGTAATAAATAATGATCGCATACGATGAATGTATGATGAAGTTAAGATTGCGCCTAGGTTTAATTAATATATTTTCGTAACGACTTTTTGATTCCATTTCAACACAATTCTGAAGTGTAGCTATGATTTATTTCAGCTATCGCGGCGGTGGATTGTATGAATTTTTACAGCCGATAAATGACTATGGCCATCGCATTCAATTCCAGCCGCAAACATTTACATTCGATTCCGCTGCATTGAGCCCCGTTCCGGTTCTGCTGTTGTTGAGAGCGGAAAATCGAAATGTTAGGTATATTTACTCTCGACTTTTATTCGCCGCTTTGTCAAACAAGTTGTTTTAGGCGCTTCAGCGAAGAGAAAAGTATATGTGCTTTTTTTAATATTTTGAGACAAGTCTCATCATTTGTGACATCGTTTATTTTTGTAATCCGTTGCAGTAAGTTATGGTTGCTTGTAATCTGGCGTAAGTAATTCAATTTTTGTAGTGAATATTGTTTTAATTTGTGTTTCAGTATGAGCAATAAATCATCTGTGATCCATGCGGACGATTCTTTTAGTGTGTAACTCGTGTATAAATTATTTTACATAAAAGTTGATCTATCTGTATTATCTTTTTATTATAAACAGTAATCCCCCCGATAACACGATAGTTTGGTTATATGAAAATGCGTTATAAGAGTACCGTGCTATAGGGATTACTGTAATTAATATAAAAAATAGTTTATAAAATAAAACTGTTTCTGTCTCGACACATTGCAGTGTTAAAAAGTTATATTTTATTTTATTTTGTTTTCTTTACGGTATGTAACAAAAAAATAAATTCAAATAAAATTCGCCTGAACACAGACGAAACCAAAATCGATCCGCCACGAAAAGTGTTCTGATATTCTTGTATCTGACTTTGATCATTGTGCTCTCACGCCAAACTTTCAGCTACAGTTTACGGTATACATCATGATAAGTAATCAACTCTGCTTATTGGTTTTTAGGTGACAGTTTCGAGCTTTTGTCAGACCGTTGTGTGATGCGTTGTCAGTTGTCGTCACCGGTTTTTAACAGATCAAAATGACTTAGTGACCTTAAAGGTAAGCCTAATTGCACAAAATAAAAAAAATAAAGCAATTATTTGGCATGTTCTCGGGCAAATGCCCTGATTACGTACATTTCTATATAGTGAACCGTATATACGTATATTGGAGGATGGCAAAAATGCAGACTAAGCATCTTTTAACTCTTGATAAGCAGCCCAGCTTAAACAAAACACTTCGATCTATTTAGTTAATAAAAAAACAATGCATTTGCGCGTTCTACAATGTTGCAAATGTCCATGGGCAGTGGTGATCGCTACCATCCACCACCAGGTGAGCCACTTGCTCCTTGGTCAGCCCACTACATAAAAAAAATTGCCATTCGAGGTGATTTACCTAGACGTATTTGTTCATACGAATACATCGTTCTATAGATAAATATTTTTACATTGATACATGTAAGTTGTCATTATATCGCAAGAAAATGTTAAGTTAATGTATGGACGAATTTAAAACATTGACCACGAGAGCCACTATCGAAACACGAATTCGGAAGTCACAACCATGAAACACATGAGACTTTCAAATAACGCATATCAAAAATTGTGCACAACAAGCGAACGGATCTCCGTGGCATCATATATAAATTAACAACTACTATCATTACTCTTATCATTAAAACATGTTGATACTTAACCTTTGGGCACGAAAAGAACCTGTCCTTTTATTACCTAACCGCAAAAATAACTTTGAGACATCTAATTAATTAAATTAATAACTTACGTACCCTAGGAAGGTAATATATCTACTTTGTGATTTACATTACATTATATTTATAAAATATGCGCTAAGTTCATTAAAATTGTAACGTTTCCAACGGTTTTTATGAATAAAAATAAACCGCCGCAACTAGCTATTATCTTTATTAGATGGGGATGTTCTCTTTTAAAACAATTTTCCCCAGCTGACGGCATTTCAAACCATTTAGGGAGAAACGATGAAATTTAACTTTTATATGTTTGCTATTTGAGTGTTTGTATATTTTAAAGGTTTTACAACCTTACTTATAAATTTAGTTTTTAAAATTTTACAGTAAGCGGCGAAGAGTTTAAATAATAACAAAAAGCTCGTTTAAGTTTACTTGTAGATTGTACGTTTTAAACAGTATTTTCCTTTCTACGATGCTCATCACCGTTCATCACGGAATAATACACCTGCATCGCAAGGGTTTTTATGTGTATGAAAGTACGGATCCAAAGTACAGGTATTTGGATCAAATTTTTGTTCCATGTGGGGATAGGTGACCACTCAAATCACTTTGCTATCCGTCCCGACTAATTTGAATAGATATCAATTGAACTGTTTATAGGCAAAGGAATTAAAATAATGTCTGAATGTTAGATGACAAATTGAGTATAAAGTTAAATAATGTGATTAAAGTGCAAAAATTTGATGGGATACCTATTTTTAAATTCACCGGATTAACTGAGAATGTAAATTTATCGTATCACAGTGATCCAAGACCTCCTAATGTAATTTATAAGGTTAATTATCTGTAGCATGTCTCATTTGGATCGGTTTAGTATTATTTCCTTTCTTTTGATTTTCAAAGATAAAAATTGACGTATATATCTCTTTAGTCCAAGACCTATTGGTTGCAGCACAATAGGTTGCCTGTGTTTAATATATCGGAAAGACGGATGGTACTCATACACTGCTCCGTCTGTCTAAAAGACGACAAGGTAACAAACACAATCGAATCTTGTAGTATGGGTAAAAACTCAATATTATCATCTAATTTAAAACTAAGCTTCGGAATCGTGTTTGTAAAGGTTCGACGCTTGTGTTGATATGCCATTTGTGTATGTTAAAAATCGAAAAAGGATTACTATTTTACTGCAGTGGATAAAATGTTATCGTTTTCAGCTCAAACAATACCCTATAGTACGCTGTAAAAATTAGATTGAATTTGCGATGTGAGTGCAGTGGTAGTAACATGCAAATGCCAATCCTATTTATTTAAGAGCATCTGGTACGCGCCTAGTGTTGATGATAATATACTTAAAATGTCTATTTTGAGTTCGAGGTAAAAAAAATGTGCAGAGCAAACAAACGAATAGCGTTTTGGATGGTTCATTTTAGGGTAGGTAAAAGCACCATATTCTTGTTAATTTCCTGGGCCTTTATTTTAAGATAAGTTCAAAAATGTTTTGGAGACCGGTACCTCCGACTACGTAAACCATAATGTGTGATATGTTAGCTCTACAGAGCGACGGGATTCTGTAATCGTTGTGCTGATCCACTCTTTGACGATACCGTCTTGCACCGGTTTAAGTGCGGATGTTTCAGACTAGACGGAGTGTTCAAGTTTTAATAGGGAGTGAGTGTGCAATAAATGCAAGTCTTGAGTAGGATGAGACCTATTGCCTTAAAATAATTTTGTCCGAGGTCTTCGTGAGATAATAATTAGATGGATTTTAACGGTGGTAGAGTCACGCAGCTGTTCCCGCCGCTGTATAGGCCGGCTCGAAACGGCCAAGTACCACGACCTCACAGAAAATCGGCATAAAGTGGAATTGTTGTTGCTTCTGCGTTTCGTCTGGCGAGCGAGGTGGCCGGTGGCCCATCACCTCCTTCCTACCTCTTTCACTCCCCTCCCTACCTCTTGCTCCATCCCCTCCCCCTTCCGCTCCCTCTCTCCTTCTCCCTCCCACTCACTCCTCTTTCAAAAGGCTGGCAACGCATTTGCAAGATCTCTAACGCTGCAAATGTCCACGGGCGGTGGTAATCATTGACTATCGGTTGAGCCGCCTGCTCGTTTGTCATCCTAACAAATAAAAAAAAGACAGTGGTAGAGTTACGCAGGAGTATCTCTGCTGTTGAATGGGCCGGCTG
The DNA here is from genome assembly GCA_018247575.1 of Eurytides lysithous rurik. Taxonomy (NCBI): domain Eukaryota; kingdom Metazoa; phylum Arthropoda; class Insecta; order Lepidoptera; family Papilionidae; genus Eurytides; species Eurytides lysithous. The sequence continues at coordinate 215 of DWHO01003578.1, read as the reverse complement.
GATCCGGATAAGTACCACGACCTCACACTCACGGTGTTGTGAATGTCCATGGGTAGCGGTTATCGCCTACCATCAGGTGAGCTGCTTGCTTGTTTGCCGCTTATTCAAATGAAAAAGAGAAAGTAGACACGAAACGTATTCGGCTCTGTTTTATCTGTTTAATTATCCGAAATAACACATCGGGGTTCAAGGTAACGCCAAGATATATTAGAATT
>DWHO01003577.1:0-11876 GCA_018247575.1 Eurytides lysithous rurik | reverse complement strand
CGAGCGCCCGCCGCCTCGCGCCGCGCCGCTGCCCGCCGCCGACATGTTCAGCCGCCGCTCACCGCCACCCATGTGAGTATCCCACGCACACACCGTCTCGATCATTCCCCGATGTCGCTTGGGCGATGCTAACGCGCTGTTGCTATGTGCGTCGCAGGCGCGGTGCGGCGGGAGTCGCCGGCGGCTACGAGCGGGACCCCTACGCGCAACAGTACCCACCCATGGGACGGTGAGCGCTTTCATTTATACCACTCCAACTTGTCGCAACTATCAAGTGACTGCAGTGTTCTCCACGGCTGCACATATGCACTATTTTATGTGGTGGTTTTGTTCAGTATTTTCACATGTATTGAGTGTTTTTAATGTCTGGCAGAAGTATTCACTAGGCACCAGCAAGTAAATACATGAAAAGTTATTTGTGCATTGGGTATTTGTCATAAATGTAGCTTAAACATACACATCAGGATTTTTATAGATTATTATTAATGCACATTCACTTATGTTAGCTACTTCTTTAATAGAAATATCGGACAGTTTTGATTCTTGTGCATTAATTTTATAATATTAATCAAAAATGTGTATTCACTTGAGTTGTGATCAAAACCTGGCTTAAATAACATAAAGTATAAGTATTTTAAAAAACATCAAATTAATTTGCTGTTTGAATGATAAACTTCTAGGTGGGCCAAGTTATTGGTGGTCAATGCAGTTCCTTGATATTTTCTATTAGGATCAGAGATAAACACTTATGCGAAAGAACTAATAATCAATCCAAGTTTAAATAAAACTATTATTTTATATGATGTTATAGATTTAAAACGATACTATTACTATATGATTTGGATTGCTTGGGTTAGTTGAAAATGAACTCTTCAATGAATGTTTCACATCAATGGTAATAGTGCTTTACTTTGTCTAGATAAAACTGATTAATTTATCTGATCATTATTAGGACTATCTATCTACTGACATAAAATTAGTAGGGAATATTGTTTTAAGTTATATGAGTAAAGTAATATAATAAAATATTAACAAGCTGTGATTAAGTTGTTAATGTAATAAATATTCCCTGTTAATTTCATTCTGACATAATGCGAAGTAGCTATTGAACGATTTGTATTAGTGAAAGCTAATAGTAAAAAACTTCAATAGCCCATGAACAATGTTTTAAGGTGCATAAATTTGTTTTAGGGGGAGTCACACGGGTTGGTAAGGGTCGTTACGGATAGAATGCGTCGAATCGGTCTGCCTAGCCTCACTAGACGAATAGAGAGATGCGTTAGACCAATAGTGATAGGGTTTGTTTAATGTGTAACAGTTGATACCGGGAAATGCACGGGTCGGTGACGGGTCATTGTCTTAGAATTATGCGCAAGTACGATGTAAGCAGTTATTTTGAATAGACGCTGAGAAGATTTAGTCTTTAATCAATTAATTTAAACAATTAAGGAACAAATTGACATTGTAAAGCCATGATGCTCGTATTATTATGACAGTACATATCGCTTGATTTTGAGATTGAGGTTCATTGAACGGTTGTCTATGTGAACCGGATGAGTGACGCGATGTTTTCACGTGTATTCAATCGGTATATTGTAGTTAGGTCGGCCCGCGCACACCGCTGACGAGCGTGCATTGGACGTCTTGACGCTCGCGGTGGTGGGTTAGGCGGTTCGATAGTGGGTGGAGGGCGAAGCCCTAGGGCGCGGGAAGGGCTGGCGTCGGCCGTGTGCGCGCCGGCCCGTGCATTGCTCCAGCACGCGTCCTCGACGGGCGCGATCGCCCCTTAGCCCTCAGGCCAAGCGCGGTCTGACCGATCGCAATCAAATTATGTCAAAATCATTTTGTAATACAATAAATGATCATTACTGTATCACCGCGCGGTTTCATTTCACCCGCTGACGACATCGCACGGCGATTTATACGTTTACATTTATATATGAATATTGACTTGCTAAATGATGAGATCCTAAGATGTTTAAGATGTATTTTTAAGCTGTATTATATCTTCCTTTAGATTAAATCCTTTACCATTTAAGTTATTTTTTTTATTTACGATCCTTCCCTCCCCCTCCCCTCCACCGTCGCTCGGCAGGCTCCCATTTCGCATGTCGGTAGCGTCTCCTCCCTGTTTGCGGCAACGGGTGACCTCACGTGACTAAACATGTGGGAAGCCCCCACCGTTAGGCGTGGAAGCGAAGCGGAAGGCGCACGGTGCGCCTCGCGCGGTCTCGGCCCGCCCTGTCCTGTGCCATTTCCAAATTGTGCCCGACGAGTGCCTCGGCTTTCGCAGAGAGAGAGAGAGAGAGCGCGTGCTAGTCCTTTCAGAGACGATTAGGAGCGGCCTCGCGGTGCGCACTGCGGCGACACGTAGTCGATGCGATGACGTTGCGGGCACGGTACCGCAGTATGCGTTAGGCGACGACGACCGAAGACCGAAGGATAAAGTTATGCAATCGTAAGTACGGCCACAGCACCCACCCGACCGGACCTCGCGGACGCCGCTCCCGACCCCCCGACCACATGCGGCGGCACCCGCTCGCATATACATGCTGTAAACGTTTGGAATGTTTGTTTTTTTTTTATTGAGACTAATACTACCACCAGATTTCGAGTTACTTGTTAGACGAACGAGACGTGCGCAACCTAGCAATGGTTACGATCGGATGTCCGTTTTTATTCTTTGGCCACATTTTTCCTCTCATATTTTGTGTGTATGAACGTAACGGTACCCTAAATGAAGGCGCACGTTAATGCAACAAAGTCGGATCTTTTAAAATTTGAATTCCATACTTGCAACGTATTCGTCGATTAAACGCCAATTCGACATTCGTTTTACAGTCTACCATATTAACATTTCTATATGTTTGACAGACTCTGGTCCCCCGGATGATACTTGAGGTGGCTGAAGTTTGATAACGAAGCAGGCTTACGGATGATATATACCTTGTGTGATACTCTACGTCCTCGTTGTGCTGCGCCGAATGAGGAGTGCGTGGTGAGGCCTGATGAGACCACTGCTGGAAATCGGAGAAAATGGACAAAGCCTGAAATATAGTCTGCTACTTGCTTAACGATCTAAGGTTATTTTACTCATATATTAAGAATGAATATACCTTGAATTTCTTCAGTGTTAATTACTGGATTAGCATAAACACACAGGCTTATAACATGTCTCAATATTTTAACCTGACTGGTAAAATGATCATTTAAGGACAAGTACAATTGATAAATAAGTTTTTTTTTAAATATATAAATAAAACTGAATTTAAGGATTATTTCATTGTTTTATTTATTTTTTATCAATATAATATAATCGTTGCAATTAAAAAGCTGGAGCACAAAAATTTAAGTTAAAAAAAAATCAACAGCACTGTATATACATATTAGTACATATATATAATGAAGATTTCACTAAAAGAGATTGGTGTTAAGATATCGCTTATACCACATTAATAACAACCCTAAAGGAAACTGAAGAATACACAGCAGTTAGTAATTTAATGGTTGCAGTGTTTAATAAGTTTCCACAAGCTTTCAATTTTTGTTTAAATTTGAGAATTATTAATACTTTCATTTCATTTATATATTTTTATTGCAGAAAATGGTTATTAGGTATATGAAATAATTTGAACTTAATCATTGAATGTTAAAGGAAAATCCAATAGTAGTTGAATTTATAATCAATAATTACCTATTTCAAGTTAAAATTATGTAAGATCAATTAATCTTTTATTTCTGATTGGAAGAATACAAAGATTTTATTTGTTCATATTAATTAAAAATAACATACATACAATATCTATTATAATATCAAGATTTCCCCTAGAAAATATGAATAATAAACAAGCCACCTGTTAGATGATCACAGTAAATTGGCCTGGTACAGATATAATTTATTACGTGTCGGATGTATTTGGAAGAATTGAAAGTCTACAATCACAATACATTTGTCTGGTGGTGGTTTTGGTTAAATACATATTTTCCATTTTCAAAAAATTGTTATTGTTAATATTCTAATTATTCAAAATTTTTCTTAAAATGTAGTCATGACTAGATTTCTATACATGATTTGAAAAACCTGAAACCTGTACTTGTTTGATTCTATTGGTAAGTGATGAACTTACCGAATAGCTCAAGAATCAAATCCTATAAATAGTGAAGTTTCAATTTTATGATTAGTAAATCTCAATAATTAAAAGGTAAAACTACAACTGACAGACTTGATGACAAACGAAAAATATTTTTATGCATGTATTGATCATGCGTAAGAATATTTTTTACGCATGATCAATATTAAGATCGTGCATCATATATTTCATATTGTTATTATCTCATGCAAAGATAATTTTTTAGTTAGCATGGGGAACAAGGCCATAATAAGTGGGATACATTCCAAGAAATTAGAATGTCACATCACTGGTGTTTATGTCGATAAAAATAAGATATAGAATGCTGTTTAAGATTTTTATTTAACTGCACTTATTTATATAAAATATTATTTCAATGAAGGTATTTTTTTATTTTATTTAAATATCACTAAAACTGGATTAAAAATGCATAAAACAAAAATATTTTTAATGATTTGTTTATATATATTATAAATAATACAGACATTGACATGTCACAGGATTTGTCAAATAATAAACATCGTGTTCTAAAAAACAATATTATATAACGGTACGTTCAAACATAAAAATTCAATGTTAAGTATTCAATTTTTATATTTTCTTATAAATTATCTTGTTATCGTCTGTAATCAGTGGTGCATTGGGCCGATAATACTTTTTGATCGGCTTGATTTATTGACTATCCAAACGACTAAGTGGCACTATAATGTGAAAAGTGTTTCGGGGAATTATTAGGACTTGTTCTATAAGCATACGAAATTAAACACAAATACCGTAGTTACTCATTACTTTATTTAGCATATCCAAAATATATTTTGACAATGTGACCTAAATAGCCAATAAAAGAATCGCGAAATTGCTGCATTTCCCGCCCGGCAAGCGTTAGCGAGGCGGTACACTGACAAAAACAACATTTGATATTCCGCCTTCAATACGTTTGGATGTCTACATAAAACGAAGCTATTTGCGTATCAATTTTAAAACTATTACATTCGCGCTAAAAAAATACTTTACACGTAAAATCCATCCAATTTCAAATACAAAAATACAATTTATTACAGTTGCCAATATTATATCTACCAAATAAGTTAACTTAATTCAACGTTCATATGTTTCATAAGAGATCAATTTCATTCAAATACATTTTAAAATACTGACATGTCCAACAGTACTATTATTAAGAGTTGACCACCCAGTCTACATGATAATTGAATAAATGTTTGGAGTCCTTCACTCATTTTAATACTAATAAGTACATATTCCTACCTCTGCAATGTTTATGAAAAAAATGGTTGTCATAATTGGGGATGGTAACACAAAATACTTCTCTTTCTACAATTAGTGAATAAACTAAAAATAAATCTGAAATAAATAATAAAATAAACATTTTCAACAAACCTACCTTTCTTTTCCAATTTAACATTTCAAAATAATAAAAATGTACTTATTAAGGTTTCTTTGAAACATTAATATAAATCCTGGTCTTTTAGAGCTTTGTATTTTCAAATAGTATTTGGTAATCCTTCATCATATAATAATTTTGGAAAAAGGGTAACATCCTAAGTCTGATTACGGTTGTTTTGTAAGTACATTATTAAGTATATATGTATGCTTTCATTTAGTTAAATTTTTCTATTCTTAAATATCCATATTTTTATGGGTAACATCTATAAATAAATATATTTCGGGGACTTTGGCTGTCGCGACTAGTATCATTGTCGACACAACACACTTTAGTAAACTAAAACGAAAACAGAAATCAGATCACAATTAAAAGGTTATTTACAAAGAGATAGTTATAGGTGAAGACAACAGATGCGTCTGAGATAGCTCAAGCATAAGAGCATGGTATGCACAGGCACTTAATTACATAGGAGATTCAACAAAGGTATTGTAGTATTATATATATGTTCATTATTAGGGATGATATTTTATAAACGTCTACAACGGTCTATATCGATAAAATCATATTTGATGGAGAGTAATAAGTTTAGTATAAAGATGTGAGTTAAGGAACGGACGTGCCAGCGATTATCGCATCATGTTTAAGTTTGAAGTTAGAACAATGATTTAAACTTTCGATAAATTAATGACCTAAATTCGTTGAACATATTAATTCGCAACACCATTAACCATTGTTTTATTGCACATCGCGTATATAGATTTCATTCAACTACAGATCCAAAATATCACGTCACGCGGCCTTGGAACTAACGTCCATCGCGACGCGTCTTCAACCGAATATTTGTCATCATCCAATCACTCGCCTCGCTATAATATACGATCTGATGATGAAGGCCACGCGATATTTGTCATAACCACGAATCTATCTATTTATCGCTACGTAAGGCAACGAGGCGTTTCGTTTGTTTTGTTCAGTGGAGGCGTGTAGAAGTAGAAGCAAGGCGGCGAAGCCCCACGACTCGCGAAGGTATGAAGGTGAGAGATTCGATTGTAATAGTTTAGGAAACTTAGCAGAAGAGATGACGACCGGTTTTGCTGTTGCAGGTAGATAGAAATCGGTCGATCGTGGTAGTGAGGGCGGGAGGGGGCTAGGTGCGCGCTTGTCGCGGGCGCTCCTTGGCCGGCGACTGCGCCTCGCCGGGCTCCGGTCGCTTGCTGCCTTCCGGGGCGGGCCTGCAACACACCCGGCCAAAATTTAGTCAGTTCAAGGTCCTTCCTAAGAGTTCTACTATGATCTACTATCCTCCTCCTTGTGTCGTTCTTTCTCAATGCTGAGAAAGAACTAACATTGTATGTTCAGTTCAGCGAGTTGAGTATTTCGAATTGTTAATCATTTTAATGCTGTTAAGGTAAGGGCAATCACTGACCACTAAACATAAATTGGACTTTCGTCCCACTTCAATAAACATAAATAATTCAAATGTGATTTAGAGCAGGCATTTGCACATATAAGTACATAAATGGGAGCAGGAATAATGCAAATGTGAAGTAGTAGCACTAGTGAATGGGGGCGAAGTGGAGGGGAGGTGGGGTCGCACCGGAAGCGCCTGGTGTTGAGCGGGGCCAGGGCGGCCAGCAGCCGCAGCAGCGAGTGGCGCGCCGGCTTGTCGGCGGCCAGCTTGTCGGGCGGCAGGTCCACGCAGTAGGGGTTGCGCGCGTCGCCCACGAACGGCGCCACGTGCTTCTCCATGCGCAGCACCAGCAGCAGCACCTCCTCCAGGTCCGCCTCGCTGCATGGCGTTAACGCAACCTTTCTACAATTGGCTCGAATTTTATCTTATCATGGCCCCTACAACAGGAAATCTATTTGTCGTAAATTGAACATAAATTTGATCGCAACACTAACATCCATAAATACCTCATACGCATTGTCTTCCTTTCCGTGTGATTAAGTAAAAATAAGGTGAACTTTTAAAATAAGTCTTATAAAAGTTGTGTTGTGTTGTGGATAGATAGGCGTTCTTCACTCTGTAGCCACTGATTCTATTACTTAAACTCACTTTTTACTTTGTGGTCTGTATTTCAGTTTATTCACTATAACAAAGTGTCTTTTACACTTATATTTTGAACTCTATTGACTCGATACAATTGAACATATACGGTACGTTTGAAACGAATGATAGCGCAATGTAGAAGAATGTATGGACGTGTGAACTATTTCGAACCTATTTGTCAGACTTATATGTCAATGTCCTATATAAAGAAACGCCTTAAAAAAAGTAAGAATAATAAAACAACTCCTTGAATATAAGGTAAATATTTGTATGAAAAAATATTCGTGGGTTATGCGCTCGTAGCAGAGGTACGGGAGGTGCTTTTTGAAGAGGACGTGGGACCTGGCGGAGCAGAGGAACTGCGCGAAGTGAATGTTAGAGACGCAGGCGTCGCGGCGCTCGCTGTCGGCGCAGAGGTCGGCCTCGCGGCAGTACAGGTACAGGAAGTCGTTGAGCTGCTTGGCCACCACCGCGCACCGGTCCTTGTCGCACATCTTCGCCGGCGGACTCTGCAACAGGACCACCCACCGCTTATTGATCGAACAAATATGGGCTACAATAAATTTGTACCGTTGCTGCTTATTGGTTCGACTCGAATTGGATTACCGCGGCCGGAGTAGCATGACCCCACAGAAAATTGGCAAAAAGTGGTGTATAAATGAAGTATATTTGTGAATGAATCGGTGTTTGTGCTTTGGCGTTTCGGCGCTCTCTCCTCTTTCCTATTCCAGTCTCTTCTTTCCTTTTCCTGTCTCCCCCTCGCCTATCCTATCTTTTCCCACCATGAAATGGTCATAGACAGCGGTTATTGCTTTTTTTGCCATTAAGTTGGCCGTTTGGTCATTTACCCGCCTACTTCATAAAAAAAGCTGATGGGAATGCGTCAAGTAGTCGGATAGAAGGCACACGTAGTTCACCGCGACTCTCTTGGATTTGCATGCCCGTGTATAGTCGATAGTGGTGACGTGGAGTGGGCGTAACGACATAAGAGACATCAATCGTGCCGTTTGTCATTACGGCCTGCGAGTCCATTTTGCTGGCAAGGTATGCCTAACAGACGTTTGATATAACAAATAATTTTACGTGATTTGCGAGGAACCTAAATGTACAACGTTATAACGACTAATAAAATACTCAATAATAGCTTAATAGATTTTTGATCATCTGCGTTACTTTATTCAATGAGGAGCTGAGTGAAAAAGTTGAAAGAAAAGTTGGTGGTGAAAGGGAAAGGAACCTGCACGTAGTAGGGCATCCGCAGCGTGGCGGCGGCGCGGCGGAGGAAGCGCGCTACCAGCTGCGCGTGCTGCACGGACTGCTCGCGCCCCGGGCACGACACGCGCTTCAGCACGTGCGTCAGGTACAGGCCGAAGGCGCGCCGGCCCTCGCCCGGCCTGTGGGTTCGTCAACAGCTCATCATCGCTCCAACAGCACCCAAGCTACACGTGGACATTGCTATCACGTCAAATTAATTGTTTAACCGCTTAATGCACACCTCCGTGACATATACGGGCAACGTTTACCGGCAGAATTGTGCAGCTCCGTGAACGTCACGATCACTGTAATTTTATATGTCGCAAAATATTTCAGCTCCTTATGGGTCACGGTTAATATAGAAATACGATTTAATTTAATTTTTTTAGATACAAAAAAAATAAATGATATTTTTTGTACCTAAGTTGATCAAAAAAATGTGCACGCATTCATTTGATTAATCTTATTCCTCGTAACGTTTTAAATCGATTTAAATCACCCCTTCTAAATTTTAAAAGTAATTTCCGGTCGATTGTTTGTTTTGTAGCGTGTATCGTTAATTCATTGTTCGCAACTGAAACTGTTAAAATCAGAAACAGGTATTTCGTATTTCTTCTTTAAGTTGCTTTTTATGTCTCTTATTGTTGAATTATTTTTAAATTCGCCTCGACTTTATTTATCGTTTTTTATTTATTCTATTTTACTCAAATATTTAAGTGTCACAAGCAAATGATGGTTATTCTGTCCCGTTGTTTCTTTAAGTAACTTTTTAATAACATTTCTGTTTATTACTTGTTTTCTTTTTTTAAATATTTTTAATCACTTCTTCCACTATAGTTTTGAAACCTTTCCTACAGAAACACGTTGGACTTGATATATATTAATCTTCAAAATATTTCAGTTTACGTAACTTTATGTTCGTTATTGCCTGTACGAAATATTAAATCATGAGAGGTTCACAGATGGTATCAATTCTGATCGGGGTGATATACTTCGGACAGCATCTGGACCAAGACGGTGTCATGAACATCAACGGGGCTATCTTCATGTTCCTTACTAATATGACCTTCCAAAACATCTTTGCAGTCATCAACGTGAGTATATCATAAATTCAAACACATATAAAACAAAAAAAGGTTTTAATTACCGCGCTTAAATTTTACTTTCTTTTAAATGTATCGGGATGTGGGAAGAGCTCAAAAATATCTCGCCAAGGTTTATGTTAGCTACCTCAGTTCTTCAAATCCTAGGATCTCCTACGGAATATAGGTTTCACCCCGTTCTAATTCGCAAAAGCGTTTTTGGGGGCACAGGCATGGTGCGTGTTCTGGACTCCTTTTAAAAGGAGTACGCTTTTACAAGGAGTTGACCTTAGTTATTCAAATACTAGGGTCTACGGAACATAGGTTTTACCCTGTCCTACGTCGCAGAAGCGTTTTTGGGGGCACAGGCATGGCGCGTGTTCTGGACTCCTTCTAAAAGGAGTACGCATTTGAATAAAATAGAAAATGAATATGCTTTCTGAGTTGTAGGAAACCTTTACTGAGTCTCTCTGGGCTGGTACAGTCAAAACAATTGATACGCATGTGTATGCGTATCATGCATTGACAGTGTTGTCAATTCTCGAGAATTTTGTATAAATATTTTATAAACACGATTTTATACGTTTTAGGCATATCTGTCTTTAATGTTGATACAACCTACGATGGGTAATAAGCAATTCAGTTGGGTGCCTTAGGGCGTCATTGGTATGCAACTGCTTTGATGATACTAGACTAGGAACTCCTGTAGCTTCCTTCTCTGAGAACCAGTGGCGGTACTGTCATACAAGCCCAAAAGCCCGGCTTGCCCTACTAAGGAGTAAAATTTATAAATCTTAATGAGCACACAATTCCCGAATAATTTATTTTTAAATTTGAGCGTTGCGGGAAAGTTTTACTCCTTAGTAGGGCAAGCCGGGCTTTCGGGCTTGTATGGTAGGTAGTACCACCACTGCTGAGAACGTAGTGGTCTGGAAAGAGACTGTTAAGCAGTTTAGAAAAAGGGGATCTGACCTTTCTTTGATATATGAGCCCATCGTGGCGGTAACGCGACCTGGCGTGATCCTCCAAGTATAAGTGTTGTTCCGCTAGACGAGGTCTCAGGGGTCGCGGGATCGTAACAAAAAAGACTATGAGTCCGTCTGTTATGACAGAAATAATTAATAGTTATATAGTTCTATTACTAACAGGTCACCGCATGCTTATTCACCTTCCGTTTTAAAACATGTTTACGTTCCGAGTGTTCCATGTTGTTTAATTAACTAATGTTTGATATATATTCAATGCAGTGTGTACCTTACATTGTAGCACAGATGTCAACTTGATAAGGGAAATAATAAAATGTTTCATTACTAAATAACACCTTCATCAATGTCATCATCATTGTCATCCTTCTAAAATGTTAAAATTCATATGAGAAGAGACAAAAATGATTTCGACGTTTAGGTTTTATACCCACCCTTTAATCAACATTGATCAATCAAAATACCAATGTCGTTTTTTAGTATTCTTCAAACTTTGTCAACTAGGACTTTAAAAATTTCACTGATCCGAGACAATTTTCTTAGTATCATATAGCAAGTTTTTTTAGGGTATCTCTTTTCCCTCTTACTCGTTTTAAATGATTGATAAAGTCACTCAACATGAATTGTTATAAGAATTTTTTCTAAATAATGTGTCCTTAGTATCAGCTTACGTGATGCCAGATCGACATTACTTCTATTCTGAACGGAAACTGGTCTTTGATAAAAAATCTGTATATTTCGGATTCGAGCCAGCGTCTATCTATGAATTTAATGTACATCGGTTGCATGTAAAGGAGATCCAAATGATTTTACATTATTTATACACACAAACATAATAATATCACACAAACAGACACCCATAATTTATGTCTTTCTGGCTTTTTTGTGTTTCTGTTTTAAGATGTAAAATTAGCCTTTTTACCTTTTATAATTTTGTTATTTATGTATATATATATATATATATATATA
>DWHO01003576.1:0-11877 GCA_018247575.1 Eurytides lysithous rurik | reverse complement strand
ACTCAAGCCCGTGAAGGATTTTTTCACCTTTTGGAGACGAAACCGAGGTGTTATAAGCTTATTCTTATTTCTAGTATTTACCACGTATTCGTCACTGAGTTTCAGGAAAGTATTAAATTTTGTCGGACAAATTATATATTGAGTATATATTATGAGGCAACCGTCAGAGTACCACTTTTTTTAAAAACCTCTCGCAGGGAATCTCGAGCTCTCGGGTTATAAATAGCTCCAACGGCTCTTTTTTTGAAAAATAAATACTAAATTTATCTCAGCAGCACTAACCCACAATAGGATACCGTAAGACAGAATACTATAAAAATAACTAAAATAAACTAGTCGAGCTGTATCAACATCAGTTTGTCTTACTTTCCTCACTGCAAAGACGGCTCCGCTGAGTTTTCCCGCGAGTGTTGACAGATGGGAGTTCTACTGGATTTTTTTATCTAGAGTTATACCCAAGAAAACAGTGCAATCAGTAATTTCTAGTGGTTCTTTATTAATAAGCAAACTGTGAATTTGAATTTTTACGTTAATTCCACACATTTAGTTTTCTTGGCATTTAGTAGTAAATTGTTAATTTCAAACCAGTTTAGTGTGTATGACGGAGCACCGTTTACATCGTCATTTATATTTCTATTACGATCGACTTTGAAGAAAAGGGAGGTATCGTCAGCAAAAAGTACATGTGTCAGACAAATTCTTTACATAAAACGGCAAATCATTGATATAAAGTAAGAATAAAAATGGCCCAAGGATAGATCTTTGTGGAACACCCACCTTTAGAGGAGATCCAGATGATTTCACATTATTTATATCAACCCTCTGGACTCTCTGATTTAAGTAAGAGACAATAGGGACAAGTGCAGCGCCTCGTATACCATAGTGGTTTAATTTCAGTAATAATATTTGATGGTCCGCACATTCAAAGGCTTTGGATAAATTGTGGAACAATATCAGTTATGTCACTATTCAATAATTCAACTGACATACCCCAAAGATCACCGTTTTAACCGGTTTTTTTCAAGCTTAAGATCTTGAAAGTTTTAATTATATATTCTGGTGAAACATATTTAAAGAAAAAAAGATTGCTGTTAATGCTAATATTACTCTCTAATGTGGCGATGGCAACTAATGATGACGATTCCAAAGTATGAGTTACCATTACAGGTATTTCAGAGAAAAATTTTTCAAAAGCAGTCGCCACATCTAAGTCCGAAATTTTATTGACATTTTATTGTAATCGTTTTATAACAGAAAAATACGTTTGTACTGGTTATGATTCACGAGCTTTCTATTATATATACAGTCTGTATTGATTGTCTGCTTTTTCAAATGTACTTTGATGATATTACTTTAACAATAAATTTTTTATACATTGAAAATAAATATTTACACAATATACATTCAACAAAGAAAACATTATATATGAAATGCATGAAGAAATTCTTCAATAAACTTTAATATTGGCTTAGCATAGTTGTTGTCGGAAAACATAAAAACTTTTACAAGAGAAATATGCTGAGCGAGAGCATACCAACTCATTAAATATTAATTAATAATTTAACAAATCGCAAAAACCGACATAAAAAAGGCAGACACAGCTTCCATGGCGGCTTTTAAATTGATTACAGCGCCGGGTCGTATCTGCCATTCAAAGTCACATTATTCTATCATCCCAGTGGTTATCTAACAGTATACTTAATTCATTCAGTCTTTTATATTTATTTTTTATTTATTAGGCTTTGTTAACCATGGAATGTGTGAATGTGAAAATTTTCTACCAGCACTTCTCTAAAAAGAATTGATGTAACATCTTAACAATTCGTCATTAAGTTTTTTTTTATGCTATACTTTGCTATTTTATACTCAAGCAAAATATTTCCCAACTAAAATGTATAGGACGTCTAGAAACTTCTACTCATAACGCGTGTAAAAGATAGCATAGCATAATTGTTCAAGGCTCAGTTCGAATAACCTCGATGTTTTCAAACAGATTTAACACGACAACCATATTGTGTCTCCACTGTCTTACATCTTTTTAAACTCGGGGACCATAAATTTTATAAAAAAAGCAAATTAAAGTTGTTCCGATTTATAACTGGTTATTACTTCAGTGTAACCAGTAGATTGATTTCTTTTTCTAAATTTTTGCTCCGGCTGCACGCCCACCTAGTGCATAAGAATTGTCTTTGATACATAGCATTAACGTCTAGAGTATCATATGCTTGTAATTTGGCAAAAAATAATGTTACAACGAGCACAATCCTACTGCTCAGCAAAAGTCATTTTTACGATCGTAAAGTTACAAAGTAACTCTTGCTAAATAAGCCGGCTCGAACCGGGTAAGTACCGCGAACTCACAGAAAGACTCATCCGGCTCTAGCACCATAAAACCACTCCCGAAAGACTGGAAATGCGGTTGCAAATGTGCATGAGCAACGGTGATTGCTGAACATAAGGTAAATTCCTTGCTTTTTGCAAAAAAAAAACCTGTAGATAGCGAATAAGGACATAGTCCTCCTCCTCGCGGCCCTAGTAACAAGACCTAATAATAACAGACTTCACAAGTGTTAGGTCATATATCTTTTATCATTTCTTAGACATTTGTTACATCCGATCCGACCATCTGTCAAAGTTGCCTTTAGGCAATAGTAACTTATTGCTTGTTATTAGAGTTTCAGTACAAAAGACAGAGGAAATCGGATTTTCAATTATGTGTAAAATCATATTTAAAGGTAGGCACTAATGTAAAAACAAAAAATAGCAGACCAATAATGTATGAATTTTCATGAAAGTTGAAAACAAGTGAACAAAATGGTACACTGAATTTTAGATTTTTATTGTTATCAAAATTCCAAATAATGGACAACTATAAAAAACAAGCCTTACCTCTGCTACTAAAAACTCAATTTTGTACAAAATAAAAAAATAAACAATTTTTTTTTTAAAATATAGATATTGAATAAAAATATGTTTACGAGCCAAATTATAACAAATGTAACTAAAATATACACAAAACCAATTAAAATCAAACGCAGAGAGCGTGAGCAAGTGGTTTAAAACCAGAAGTTAATTAAAACTCTCAAAAACGGGACTACAGCGAGACTTGATCGACAACGTGCAACCTGAAGGTTTCGGTAATTAACTACTAAAAGAGCAGGGAATAATTGAGGACTTCGTCGAAAATAAACATTTGTAATTAATTTGAAGGGTCAATATTAAAATGGAATTAAGTAAACAATTAAGAAACAAAACAAACATAATATTTAACTTGGATATTATCATCACAAATGGCACACGTGGTATACAGAAGTCGGAAACACATGCATCACTGCTTTTTAACTTCAAACGAACCAGTTTTTGACTTCAAGCTTTTCTTTTCTTACATTATGATAAATTTTAATATATCCCACCTGCATTATACTAATAGAAATTGTTTCTTACCTTTTTCACCAGATTAATAAAAGTTTTAAAACTCCTTATCTAAAATCTTACACGGAATGCCTAACAGAAGTTTATGATATAGACATGTGTTTTAATATTCTAGTACTTAATGATTTAAAGTACAAGAATATTAAAACACGCCTATAACATAAGACTTAGGTAAAAAAATGTTTAAAATATTTTCAAATAGAGGAGTTTTAGAAAGTTATAAGACCGAATCGTTTGGGAAATAACAACAATACATATAATATTGATTTTTGTATTTCATATTGCAATAGTTATTTAGTTAAATCAGTTAAATCATCCTTGCAAACGTCTTTTTAAAGTACTTATTAATAGACGATTGAATAGAATAAGCAAAAACCTCACCAACGCTCGCAGCCCAAGTAAAAGTTAAATTGCTCGCGCGCTATGAATTTCAAACAGGTGACCAACTTCTAACCGAACCCCGAACCCGACTAAGGTGAATATGAAATATCATAGTGGTTTCCAAACCTTCTGATATAAGTATGATTCCCTTTGTTATTTCTGTCTTTCGGCTAAACGATTTCCTCCCACAGATTTGATGACTTAACAAAAAAAGACGATAATAAGACTAACGGAGTTTCAATAAATGCTAAGAAAAGTTACACTATTTAGTTAATTCAGAACACACAGAAGGCTGTTGTAAAGAGAAGTAGAAACTAATATAATCTGAAAATACTTTAAGTAAATTAGAAACGCAAAAGATGTCACGTCAGGATCATCCATTTTCTTCATAAGTATTCATAATATCAATAAACCAACAGTCTACGCTCTATTTTATATTATGTTATGTCGAATCACTTATATTAAAAAACAAATTTAAAAAAATATATAAACCACGGCCACATATATGTGCGCAATCTATTCCCATTATTATATTTAAATAAGTTTAAAAATAAAGTTAGAAAATGTTAAGTTGTATATTATAACCATAGGATCGTTATTTAAAAAATGGAGTATACTATTTTTTACTATTTTGCACCACTTACGATAACTTCTCGAAATATACAAAGTTATGTTACAACTTTAGCACTATTCAAATATTCTCTGATCAATACCTATTCGCTGATTTATTATTTCTATTATTTTTTATTTTATGCTTTATGCACAAAAGTAATTGAACAACATTAAAATATGCCTAGTTGCTTAAAAAAAATAAAACTAACGTAAATATTATACCCATAGGCACACCTTTAAACAAAAAAAGTTCAATTATCATTAATAAAAAAAGAGTTCCATTATTTAAATCAGTTTTATGCTCAGTTAAATTGTAAGAATTTAAATATCAAAATAACTGATTTCCGTATATTATTGTATCTTAGTTACCTATATTTTAGACTTCAGCTGTCACTAACTAGTGCTATACCAGTATGCTATACAGTGTTTACAGTCACATGACTTTATTTTTGCTTAGGAAGCGTACACCAAAAACTATCTATTTAATGCACTAATTATTTAATGTTGTATATATGGTTGCAATCCTAAAGGTAACTTAGTCGAATTGATCAAGACGGTATAGTCGGTGTTTTAGGTGAATATAGCGAGATTGAACTGAGTATTAGTAAAAGATATTGAAAGAAAGACGCATGAGCGCACGCTTATCACGCTTCGCTGAACGTGTATTAAATTTATCAATTTATGACAATATTCTCAAAGGCTGGAATACGTTTCGATAAAAAGGAATGTTCAGCCAATCATAAAGTCTAGATTCGACAGGCCCGTTGGTGTAGTGGTTAGTGCTCCTGACTGCAAAACCAAAGGTCGTAAGTTCGATTCCCATCCAGGTCAAAATATTTGTGCGATGAGCAAAGGTATTTGTTGTGTGTTTAGGTGTTATTTATCTATATAAGTATATATTTTTAAATATATATGTATATCAGTTGTCTGATTACCATAGTACAGGCTCTGCCTAGTTTGGGATCAGATGGCAATGTGTAAGATGTCCCATGATATTATTATATATTAAAAATTTCGTATCGCTCGTTTGTATTATTGACATTAAAATTTATTCCAATACATGAAGAAAGAAATTTATAACGTCATTTTAAGCATTTGGTACACATCGAGGCGAGAGAGCGTTAACAAAGTAAAATTTATTTAGAGACGTATTACAATCTGCTTATTCATTAACTCTTAAAAAAAATCATCAATTGAATACAATCATAATGTCAAAGTAAATAACTTAACTCCAACAAAGTCAATGTAACCTGTCAAATAATCGAAAATATATTATACAATGTTTATAGAATCTGGAAAAAAAATCTATCTCTTACTGTAGGATTAAATTAATTTCTATACTATCTCTATACATATCCAAACCATCAGCTCACCCCTGCCTTTTCCAGGTTGAACAACTATTTACCCTAGGATATTGTGAGGTGATTTAATGACTGGTGACTTCACGTCCGTCGGCGTTGTTGGGAAGTTGACCAAACTTGATCATTTAAAGAAAGTAAAAGTCGAAACAAGGTGTCCGTAGGGGAACCTGCGGAAGGATCATTATCGTAATACTTCACACAATAATGTGAACGAACAATAATAATCCAAACACTAATTGAACTGCCATCACACGTTTTCGGAGTCTCTTATAGTGGTTGCACCAGCGTAGATCGATTTAAAGACTCTTGTTAAGTTTAAGGTTTTTATACGTTTCACGTCTTTATGACAAACTGGCACAAGGACGTGAAACATATAAGAAAAAGACTGTCAATACGATGGACTCTACAACGTTCAAAATGTCGCGAATATGTGCATTTACGCAACAAGGCGAATCGTTGTGATTTGTATCATAAACAAAGTTTGTTGAGCACGGAGTTATGCGGAGGTGCTGATGGTGCGGAGTTCGCTGGAGTGGCTTGGCGGGCATTTACGCGTAGTTGCCGTTTTGGGGCGCACTCGCAGCCACGTTATTTGGCTGAGTAGCCTTCCTTTTTGCAAAGGACGCAAACCGGCCGTTCTGGTGCATCCTTGGATATCGGGCACTCTTTAGAGTCATGGCTCCCAGGCGATTTGACATACCTTGGGGGAGCATGACAGTTAAGATCCACGTGTCCGTACAATTGACATTTCCACATTGGCTGTTCCACTTTTACACCGAATGAGAGAGAGACTGATTTGATATTAATTATATAAATTATGACCTTCCCTTCGGGGGCAAGGTAAAATTCTGTCTTAACGAGATCTAGTGGTACTCGAACTACAAGGTGGTGGATCCGGCTGACGTTAGTCACCGGGTAGCTCTGGGTTTGAATGTCGGTTCGGACATCGCCTTCTTCTGGAGGACAACTGGCGGGAGAGCTTTGCCCTTTTTCTCGGCCATGTAAATGCTGTCCGTCTGTGGCTTTGCCGCTTTTGGGACACGAGGCCCTGCTTTGGGAGCGGGGCTTCTACTGGAAGAAGGCGAGTCAGGGCCGGACTCAGGGTTCAACTCTATGGCGGGGCGTTTCTTCTCATTCTTGCGACGAACAACGTTCTGGGACGGCCCGGGTATGGGTTCAATATCCATTTCCGAGCCGTAGTCGGAGTTAGAGACGGACGTGTGCGCGGAGGATGTCCTTGGTAACTGTGCAGAACGCGCGGGTGAGTGCGTTGAAGGTGCGAGTGGATTTGCAGAGGACGCGGGCATTATCGGATTAGAGGCCAGAGAGGAAGAGGGTTCGGTAAGGTAGATCGTATGGCCAGTTTGGGCCGCGATAGCTAAAAGAGTATCACACATTTCAGGACTCTCCTTGATTAGGAATATAAAAATTGTATTTGCGAGAACGTCGTTGGGGGCCGCCATTGTAGCTGAAGGCTCCATCGGGGGTGTGTAGGATAACAATTAATCCTCCTTGCCTAGTGGCAGGGAGGTGAGTGTTAATTAAAAAGGACTACAAAACTGCGCTTTTTGACGCTAGGGTGTGTACCTAGCTGGCGCCTAAAGCGGCAAACGCAAGCTAGTTTAATAGAATAAAATTAGTTAGTCGCCGCAGATGGCGAGACGTATGTGCGGTTACTTACATACGCCTACTTACCTGTCTATGAGCACACCGTTAGAAAGCTAAAAAAAAACCCGTACAAGGTTTCTTCTTTCTTGAGTCTTCATCTTCTCTCTTTTCGCAACCTTGCCTCGCGACTCGGGAACCGATTTAAGAGCGCGAGCGCGGACACAATGTCCGGAATTCGAGCAACGAGACTTAATAGTAACACCGATATTACGCACTGAGCGCTGGTTAAATTGTGCTTCCACATGAGTAGATTACAATAAGTTGCAAACGTCCGACTCGGACGAGAGCGCAAGCCGTACTATGATCGTGTATTGAAGTTGATAACAGAGTTTATTATTATTAGAATATGACATCGGTGACTACAACGGCTTAGTACAGGAAAAAGTGAAACCTACTATGATTGTTAAGTGTTTGCTAGTGTTCAGTAGTTTTCCCTAGGTCTTTTCGAATTTCAATATTCACTCTTATACTTTATTTATCCTTACATTACATATACACAGTACAAATACACATACACAAAACATTAAAAGATTTTTTCCTTTTTTTTCAAGTTAGAGAACTTTTCCATTCCCTGGTTACGTCGCTGTCTTATGTAAATTCAAAGTGAAAATAAAAACTTTTCAGTTCTATCCTAAGCGAATCACATCTTAAGTAACTTTCAACGAGAGCAGCTTTTTGGAAATACTGTAACTTAATAAAATATTTACTGAGTTTCCCTTGTGCATATTATTATGATAATATTGGAAAGCATACAAATTTTTGAGCATAAATGATGATAAATAAGTATATTAAGCCTACTTTATATGCAGATGAGGCCAAATAATGAGGACCAAAAATTACAGATGTTTATATAATATACCCAGCGCTATTGCTACATATATGTAGCACTTTGAACACATTAATAAAATAGAGGTCACCTATAAACAAGATAAAGCATAAAAATTCCTCGCAATTCTTAATTCTGATGATAGATCTAAATGTTTCTTTTTTCTCACTTGCCACTTGGCTTGGTTAGTTTTTCTTCATGATTGAAATAGATTATTAGTCTATGTGTGTGTTGTCTCTTCTTCATCTTTAAACATACTAGTTTAAAGGTTATTACAATAAACCATAGAGAGATCTGAGACAGATAATAGAATTAACTCTTTTACTATCTTGTCAACAATTTGACTATTTGAGACTTCTTATATAAATTATATTGAATTTCAGATGTGTCAAATTTACTTTTTAAAGTTACGCCAATTAACGCTACAAAAATGTATGAAGATGAGATACTTTCTAAATTTCTTTAAATGCCCTGTATGAACGATATGAACAGACAAACCGAATAAGTTATATAAAATTTCTTTTAGTTATGTCGCTACCATTCATCAAGGAACCAAAATAAAAAAAAACCTTAACAAGAATCTTTGACACAAAAATGTATTAAAAGAAATCTTATATATTGCGCTACGATAAACTTTACCTTTTTGAATAAGTTACATTGTAATTAGATAAACTGGAGTGGACTAAAAAGCTCTGCTTACGTTTGGAAACTCATAATATCCTAAATATTATGATGTTACAAAAAATAATATACTCTTACATATAACAGTAACATACCATCATTATTTTTCGCTAAGCGGGCTGCCTTTTTTTAGTTCTTATATTTCTGTATCGTTCTTACAACATATTATATTTACATGTATTGCTATTATCACAATGGTATATTACGAATATTCTTAAATGTTCCTAAAAAACTAGGTACGAGTATAGCGTTAAAAACTATATAAAAGGAGTAAAACTATTGGACACAGTTGCTTCCGTATAGGTGGATTGTTACTCGCACGCCTGATATTTTCCCCTAGATTATAATTATTTTAATTATAAAACACAAATATTAGGTTAATATGCCACTATAATACACAGAAAAAAGCAGCCACTGTTTCCATTATAGAAACAATGGAAACAGACTGCCTCACGGCACCGCATCAGCCATTCAAATTTAATGTAAATTTTTCTATCTCTAGGTAGGTGACATAATAAGGGGGTGATATAATGAAAAATCCTTTTTTTTTCTACGAAGTTTTTCTGAGTTACTTTTATAACATTATAGACAAAATTCTTTCTTCCTAAAACCCTCCCATGACTATAACAAAATAGCAAAGAAGTCTGGGATTGATTTATTTAATACGAAGCCATCCACAATTAAATATTTATATAACAGCGAATTTTTTTAGCAACCCGGCCCGCAGAACTTATTGCAATAAAATAGTAGTTTAAAGTGTTAATTAAATATCTTATATGATTGCTTATAAGTAATTGAATTTGTCTGAGAAGGTATATTGAAATTGTCTTCTATCTTTTTGTTTTTTATGCTATGTGTAAAAACTTGTATTTGCTCTTTTTTTAAAACCTATTTTTAATGTTTATAGTGTTTGTTAATATGTAATGAGCTGTAGTTTTCCTATAAAATAAAATAAAAAATAATTATACAATCTACAGTGATCAGCCAACCTTGCGGGAAATATAATAGTAAACAAGCATTTACGCATTCACAGGTGCACTCACTTTTACTCACATAACGCGGTGGGTACCAACACCACAGGTAAGAAATCAAGCGCTCTTCCAAGCTCTTCCATGCATTATTTTTACGGTGGTAGAACTACGCAACTGCAGCCGCTGCTGAATAGGCCGGCTCGAACCGGATAAGTACAACGACCTCACAGTAAATTGGCGTGAAGTGAAAGTGTTTTTGTTTCCGCGTTTCATCCGGTAAATGAAGTAGCCGGTGTCCCATCCCAGTCCCCCCCTCCCTTTCTCATACTCTACCTAAAACTTAGCTCCCGCTCGGTCTTTAAAAAAAGGCTGGCAGCACATTTGCAACTTTTGTCTTTTTGCCCGATTGTCCGCCCGTTCCATACAAAAAAAGAAGAAGAAGTCGGACTGAATAAAATCTAGAAACAAACTTCCATCGCTGTTTCCTGTACCGAGTGTTCTGTTCATAAAAAATGACGATTCATAAGTGCTTGTAAAGGCCTATTTGAATAAAATATTTTGATTGATGATTTGAATGATTAAAATTTCTTAACGTATTACTCACTGACTGATATTTATGAAATATTTTAGGTTGATAATTTTCGAGTTAACGAGAAATTAGTCATCGTTAAAACAAAGCCACAAAAAGTTTTCGACAAGTAGACTCAAAACATTTTTTTCCGTGAATGCATGGTAAAAACATGTGCCTTATTTTTATTGTTATACAAATGAATAAAATAACATTTTTGTATATAAAATATTACCTTGTCTTGCAGTAGTTTTCATGACTCATCTTAAACTAAAAGGTATCTCTTGATACAACGAATATACTTTAGTCCATCAAATCATGAATTTGTAGAAAACTTCTTCATTTTATAGTACTTTACATGCAAGATTACGTATAAGTTACTAATAACATTGATCTATAATCTATGCACACTGTTTTGTTGTTTATGAATTACTAAATAACAATATTACCAATACATAATTAACTTTAGATTAACAACTTTGGACGGTTACCCTTCAACCTACAAACTTTTACTAGCTTAGCATATGAATTAATTAATTATACTTCAACTTACGATATCAGGAAAGAAAACTTTTGAAAAATTAAAAAAGTAAATTTCATTTAATAATATGCTCTGAAACTTCGAAATTTTGTATTGTTTTCCCGTGTGTAGCCTAGGAGTTTGCAAACAATGGATCTTGAGTGCGATTTCGGCGAACATTGTGTCATTATGACATAAATGGTTCAGGTATTAAGAGCTGATGAGTTGGGTGCAAAAGGAAAAAAGTAGGTCCAGACTGCCCGTCAAAGTAGTCTAGCCGTGACTTGGAATAGTTAAATGTCGCCGGTTCTGCGCTCGATCTGTCTCCGGTCTTGTAAAATGTCAGGCTATTATAGTAAACCAAAAAAAGAGTTGATCTTTGCCCGCGCGTACATTCATGCACGAATCATCTACTGCGTAACTACCGTGGCTGAAATTTAACTGGGAATTCACTGTTCTTTTTTTTTCAGATTCTGATCTTTATCACGTTTCCTTGATAAATATATATAAACTAAATGCATGTCATGTTTCTATTATAGACACAGACTCATTCTGCCTTAACCGCTTTATCCGACACAAAAACTTAAGATTTTTTTGTGTACAATCATATCTAGTAATTGTTTGGCGATAATATTTTATATATTCTTATTCAAAAAATATATAATAATGTGGAATGTCAATCAGTACACGTATCAAAATCACATACGTATAAAACATAATAAATTAAAAAACTTCACAATATTTATGCAAAGACCGTTTTTTGATGACCGTTTAGCACAGTTGCTAAGCTATTGGCTTCGGCGTCGTAGGTCGTGGGTTCGATTCCCACCCGGCCCAAATATTTGTACGAACTACAA
>DWHO01003575.1:0-11878 GCA_018247575.1 Eurytides lysithous rurik | reverse complement strand
TTGCATTAAACGACGCACAATTCCCCGCCACCCGCGCGCTCCTTGCTCTCACGGTTTTGGAGAAATCAAGTGTTGCTATTTGCAAAAATTTTTGGCCCACCCTGTATTTTCGTGAACCCGTTTTATCTATTAAGTGAGTTGACATTTACTTTATTGATATTGCGCCGTTGGTTTAACGATTGATAGATGACTGCGATCGTGCAATAGTCGCGGTTGTTTTCTCTTTGTGCGCCGCCAGTGCGTGCGGTACCGGCGACCTGTTTTTGACATTTCAATTCTAATTCTACTCACATTAATGCTCTGCCCAGTACTAAATTGGAAACGTAGCTGACGAAACATAGTTGAATCTCCACATATTTTTCGTCGGCAATTTCAATTCACCCTACACATATACCCTAGTTTTATGATATTAATGTGTCAATAAAAATTTCCTTATTTAACGTAATGTAAGCTTTGGTTTTAGTTGAGTATTTCAAATTCAGTAAACTCAAGCACCCTAGATCAAATACTAATCCAATCTAGTCTATATGAATAATGTCGTACTTTAAAAATCACCTCTAGACACAGAAGGATTTTCCCCAGCAATAGATAGATCGTTTCTCTCTGTCATAACTTTTATCTTTACTCCTTTATTGACTTTAGAGATGGAGCTATCCAAGGGCCACGGCGCGATTCAGTTGCCCCTTGAACGAGCATCGAACCCAGGCTTAAATCGCATTCAATAGGGATAGGGAAGCCTGATAGTATGAGTACATCTACCCTACACTCAAAGTGCTACGGAAGGTTTAAAACTCACTCAACAGTTAGAAAATCGTTCAGACTTATTCCAGAGATGTAAATTGATGACCAGATAGTAGAAGAAGAAGAACAGGTAGATATAAATTTATCTCTAAGCCTGAAGTAATTTGTCTTGACACATTGCTGTTCTAACTGCAAAAACTGTATTGCTGTGTATGTTTGGTGGCATGGAATGAGCAATTGTCATTAACATTTAGTAACGTACAAACGTTGCTGACTGTCAATGACCAACAACAGTGTGTTGCTTACCCAAGCCGAATCTACCAAAGAGTCCTACTAAAAGCGGTACAAATCTCAAGGGCGCGGGTTTAAAACGTCAAGTCACGTAAACGCTAATTAGTTTCCGCGAAAAAATACGATGAGGCGTCGCTTTTGGCGGCCAGTTCACCCAATCCCAGGGGATTTAGATTACCCCTTCGCCTCCTGCCGGCGGCCGGCGGACCGCGACCGCGGATCTCATGAATATGTAATCACTTCTCGGCTATTAATATTTTTACTCGCCCCCGTTGCGTTGATTGCCTCTTGAATTTATTATCTAACGCGGCGATAGAGTGTTCCCGGTATTTATTTGGACCACCTGCCCGGCCCCGCGACGCGCCCCGAGTGAGTTATGAGCTCCCGTTGATAGAATATTTTATTCCACTCTCCCTTTGTTTATGGCTTATTAAAATTGTTTCGCAATAGCTTTATGTTGACCGGGAGTTCCAACGTCATTATGGTGGATGTAATGGAGTCTTCTCCTTTATAATAATATTTCTCCAGTCTTGCGGCTGACCTGGCGAAAGAAAATTATAAAGTGCTACTAAGTGTGTATTAAACAACTTTCAGTGCCACTTGCGGTTAAAATAGGTTATGGGATAAAGATTACTAAATACGTCTACTCCAAATGGATCTGGATCAATATAGACACGTCCACCAAAGTATAAGTCAAAGTTAAAATTCTTTATTTAAAATTGGATTGGTTTACAATCAATTTTTGATGTCTATTGATTTTACTATCTGTTTGGAAAAAAAAAACCTCGGTTCTGAGAAGAACAGGCGAACGAAACTTAGAAGTGGAATATAATGTCTAAAACGATATATCTTGGATATATTTGGAAAAACGTTTTAGTTGATCGGTTGTGGTGGTCACCTCGTCATGTTATGGTTTTTTAAAAAATAAAAAAAAATGCTTAAAAATCTTTCAAGCCTTGTACGATTGTACCAATCGCATCAATTGTTAATTACTATCGATCGTTATGTCTACTTAAGTTTGCCCATAATATTCATATTGGAAAGCAATGGTGAAAATTATACGCCTAGTTTACGAGTTATGTTAATACATATCGATATACTATTAAAGCAAAATGTACAAATAAATGGTATAAATCGGTACACTCATAAGGCGAGCGCGATATCTCGTTATCGTCAACGAAATAACTCGAATCGGTTGCTACGCCTGATACGGCATTCACTGTACTCCCGTCCAATAGCATTATTGGCTCTGATTGCAAAATGTTTGCCGTTATTAGATAAATACAGTGGGTGGAAATGCAAATGTTTGCCCAATGCTCTCATTATTGGAATAGGGGGTCGCTAATATTAATTGCAACAATCGAACGTTGCATTAGTAGAGCTGTGCATCATGAAATTAGCTTTTAGGCCTTTTTACCGAAAGGGGGAAGAGGGAAATTTCTATAACAGCAGTGATTTTTTTTTACCACTATGTTTTTTTTTAATAAAAGGAGCAATTACAACAATAAATATGCAAAAATGAGATTCGAATAATCGATTACTAAAATATAAGTTTAAGGCGGGGCAAAATTTACCACTTCCAATAAGTAGTGCGTTTAAAGGTTGTTTAATAGAACACGTCTGCGGCTTTAAAAAGTAGAACTGCGGCTAAAAAAAGTGGTTAAAATGTAGTGTGTAACACGTGCGTGACATATATATTTTCATACTATTATTCAAATTACCATCTATTTGAATTTGCTAAAAAAGAATTCCTGCCGATTGACCGATTCCTGAATGCCAAAAGGATAAATCAAAAACATTAACAGTAGCAAAAGTACAAATAAAATTTAATTATGTTATTTTTTTATGGATTAAGCTGACAAACAAGCAAGCGGCTCACCTGATGATAAGTGATCACCGCCGCCCATGGACATTTGCAGCATTGCAAAACTCGCAAATGCGTTGCCAGCCTTTAAGAGGGGGAATTTTTGAAACAAGGAGGAGGAGAGAGGGAGCGGAAGGGGGATGGGAGGGAGGAAGAGACAGAAAGGAAGGGAAGGGAAAGGAGTGGGACACTCACCCACCGGACGAAATGTGGAAGCAAATACACTTCCACCTTACGCCGATTTTCTGTGAGGTCATGGTACTTATCCGGTACGAGCCGGTCCATTCAGCAGCAGGATCAGCTTCGTGGCTCTACCACCGTAATAAAGTTATTGTCTTTCTACTGTTAAATGACAATTATTATTTGCCCAGTAATTTAACTAAATGCCAAAGCCACGCCGCCCTTCAAACCGTTAAATCGGAGCATGGTAATGCTTTCATCTGCTTTGCGGTATAGTAATTGACGATGCTGCGGTATTTATTACCCTTTTGCAAAGTCGGCAATAGAAGTATCAGTATCATAAATTTCTAAATTAATACAGTTAAAATATTATAATGGCTAAACATTGCCGCAGCTACTTTTTTCTGCTACGTATTTCCGCTTGGCCTAAGTTTGTGTAAACGATTAAAGACGTGATTGCGTAAAATTTTATATGATCGATAATGGTTTCTAAATGTGATAAGTTCTAATGTTAAAATAAGTTTTCGTTAATAAACATTCTTGCGTGAACTTCCCACGAAAATACAAGACGGGTCATCCGTTCAGGTTAGTTGCCAACATAAACATCGTCTCATAACCCTATCATCGCCAGCCGTCGTGGCTACTCGCATTGTTTCGTGTTTAATTAGGCGCAAACAAATACGTACTCGGAGCAAATCGCCTCGGGTGGGTCCTTTGTTCTTTGTGATGGAATCCGTAACTTTCTTGCATCTGCAACTCAACCCTTGGCTGTGGTAACGTCGAAATCGTAAAGTGTTATTTTCGGTCGCGTTAACATTATCGTGGAAGTGATATCTCTTTAATTATATTAAAGCCTGTCTGGGGTTGCGTTAACGAACGTAACGACAATTTTGCACATTTGCTAATAAAACAGTGATGTGTTTAAGGTTTATGAAAGTATATTAGCCAGATTTCTTCTGACGAAGGCTTTAAAGGTTTTCCAGGTAAATCCAAAAAGTGGAAAAAATAAGTTCGAATTAAAATCAGCGCGAGATAAGCCCAGTGCGTAACGACGTGATTAATAAAACAAACCATTTTAATAAAAAAGCTCGAGATGTAATCATAGTCATGACGTATAAGGGTCTATTGCAAAATCCATCGTTTATTTTCAAGTCATTTTAGTTTACGTTTAATTTATTAGACTGCTTATTTAGGTTCCGCTCCATCAACCAGAATGTATTTCTTGTGAGCACTGTTGGCCATTGAGTAAATATCGCTTATAAGGAAGGGTTTTCCTTCGTGTTACTAAATAAACTATAGAATATGAGCTGTATAACAATAAATCTAATATAATATATAATAAAATCACAAAAATTTCATAACCTGAATAACATACATCTATGTTCTTCTCCTTTAAATACCTTCCAAGTTTACGTTATGTATGTCAAACCCTAGAACTGTTTTCATTCAATTTTATTAATGATTACAATTATAATTATCATCAGGAAACCTCTATACGCGTTCGGTATATACGTATGTATTCACACCCGTCACCCGTCATCTGTTACACTGCCAGTCGCTTGTCTTTATTATTTTTTGGGCTAGGTCAGTCTTACTCTATTTAAGCAAATTTTACAGTGGTAGAGCCATTCAGTTGCTCCCGCCGTTGAATGAGCCTGCTCGAACCGGATAAGTACCACGACCACGATTTAATTTTTTTATTTAAACTCTCGAAGTTTCGAATATTTTACAGCGCTTATTAGTCCATCCTGTAAACGTCAACTTCAATTTCAAACAGCCAACGTTCATCCACTGTTGGGTACAGGTCTCGTCTAAAGACTCCTAACCGCCTCCGTAGCCTAGTGGTATAGACCCGCGCACAAAACGGAGGTCGTGAGTTCGAATCCCACGACCACGTCACGAGGGCAAAGACTTTGTGTTGTTGTTTCTTAGTTGGATTAGGGCATTACGGGCTGATCATCCGATTGCCTGAAAAGTAAGATGATCCATGCGTCTGATGGGCCTTTAAAAAATTGGTTTCGGCTTCCTATCGGCGCCATCTACCAGTGACTTGGAAGTCTTCATTAAGAGGTTGGTTTAATGTCGCCACCTCTGCGCATGATCTACCTCCGGTCGTGAACACACAGGTACACATAACTCACAGAAGATTCTTCTCTATAATGACGATGAATGATGGTGATCATGTAGAATGAAGATGATTTAAAAAGTCTTATCGCACAAACAAACGTCTGCACTATTATAAAATTATAGAGATGGTACATTTTGGTAAATTTGTTACCTACATTTTTATAACGGCGGAATGAAGTTTTGTGATTATTAATTAACTTTTCCCTATATCTTATGTAACTAACGAAAATCCCAGGTCATTTTCTTTTAGGCCAGCTATATAAACAAACAGTATAGTTATATTCAAGAAACGCCTCCAAAATACGGCCAACGGTAACTTATAACTACAAGTTAATAATTAAAACAGGATTTCCCGTTGATTTTTTAAACATTAGTAACAACATATACAAATCAAGTATCATCTTTTTCGGAGTATTTCTGGGGTTTTACCATTGGCGATAGAATTACTGACAATTTTTGCCAAGCGTTGGTATGTAATGTGTTTCAATTTGAATTGCAATGTTTCAATCGTTGTGTGATGAGCTAACCGCTATCCAAACAGGTTCTATCGCACTGTGTTGATACGGTTAGATGCTTACCTTATTATCACTGTCACTTTATTTCCTTAATATTTAAATAAAATCAGTCGTAGATTTGTCCATGAGTATACTTGACTGGCCCGTTGGTGTAATGGTTAGTGCTCCTGACTGCAAAACCAAAGGTCGTGGGTTCGGCTCCAACCTAGGACAAAATATTTGTGCGATGAGCATAGGTGTTTGTTCTGTGTCTAGTTGTTAATTATCTATATAAGTATGTATTCAAAAACATATAAGTATGTATCTGTTGTCTGATTACCATAGTACAGGCTCTGCCTAGTTTGGGATCAGACTGCAGTGTGTGAAATTTCCCATGATATTATTGTCATTACTTCATTACAAACTAACAGGATGAATATAAAATTGCATATATAATGTATTTAATTTTGATTTTCAGGCGCACGTAATAGCGATTTACGTAAAACTAAAGTGATTGTTTCATGTTAACCTGTGTATGAATGGATTTAGTTTTTAATTTAATACAAAAATAAATATGAACACTGAACAATGTACACATAGAGCCGGGGGTGTCTATGGAATATTTCCACTGAGTACGCGGCGCAGTTTGTACAGCCGGGAATAGTCGAGAGCCGTGCCCCGGGGCGGTACACCTCAGTGCTTTGTGAGTTTAACTTACGTTACCAAAGTAAACTCGTAATTGAAACGTATAGTTGGAACAACGCGCTTACGTTCTCTGTTTTCGTCGGTTTGAACGTGTATAGCTGTTATTGAATCATTGAAGTTTCTTCTGGTTGTTCGCCGACATTTGGAAGAAGATAGCGGTGTCGTGAGACGTTTACGTACGTTTTCACTAGATACGAAGCAGTATAGATGATAGGAATTTTAAAACGTCAAATAGACCTGAAGAACGTTTTATTTTTATTACTAAAATTATAAATGTGTTCGTCGGTTTGTTGGTTTTGTATTGTGTTGAAAAGTAGGTATTAAGCACGAGTTATTCTTAGGTATATAATGGTCGAGACTGAAATAGATGTTTTTTAACCGATGTGAAATTATACGGAATTCGAAAGATTTTTATTTTATAAATGCTGCGCTAATCTTAACCAATTGTAAGTCCGTTTTGATCTTTTTAATGTTCAAAATCGATTATCGTTGGTCCTTGAACTTTGAAGACACAGAAAAGAACTCTTTAATGCAAAATAGGAAACGCTTGTTGTTTGAGGCACTGTTAGTTTTATTTGCAGCCGATTCTAACATTTTTTTTTAAAACTTAGTATCTTTGAAAGTTAATTAGAAAAGTAAAAATTGTGTCAACAAAACGCACGGGATTTCAAATTAAAGAATAAATTTACGACAAGGAGTTTCACTTCAAGAAGTCAAGAGACATTGATCACTGAAAGCTAATAAAATTGTTAGGAAGAAACTATTTTATGTTATACAAAAGCTGATAATAGCTTTAAATGGAATAATTACTGTGCCAAAAACATCAAAAAATTTGTACATAAAGCTTGGAATTAATTCCGTAGTTGACCTGCCGATCAGATTCATTTATAACATCCCATTATTCGAACGGGGAATCATATGAAAAAAAGTTGTAACTTGAAACACGTTCACAGCGATTTAGATTCACTATCGTCTCTTGGTTGTTTGTAGCGGCAACAAACAATGGCCCATATTTCTAACAATGGCTGGATTTGGTTCGGCTTTATTTGCCGCGGGTAAACATCCCCGTAGCGGTCCGGTCAACGGCTCACTTCGCTGATTTGCGGCGAAAATTAAAACGGATACGTCGAACAATGGCCAAAAACGTGACGCCCCTACTACGGCTTCGGCGTAAGAACGAAACTCGACACTCCGATAATAACAGATTAATAGATTCATGGATTTACAAGTTAATAATTTACTGATGATAGACGTATATAGACATGTCAAGTGCTTGTTGCCAACTGTCGACATTTTAGAATGAAGTTGACTATAACCGCTATTTAAATAGGTGGGTAGGCAATGCTCGAAGAGATATACTTGAATTTTATTCTACAAAAGACGGAGTTAGGAAACCATCTTAACTCTCAGAGACAAGGGGCAACACCGTCAGTGCGGAGGATTTTTATTATTAAGAAGTAATAGGTTAAATGATACGTTTATGACATTCTATGTTCCTTTAATGTAATTAATTATTACAACGATTGAATATATCGATGAATAGGTTCTAAACTATTGACTCTTAAAAGAGTATCTATCTGTTTATTTTTCAACATCGTATCTTAATAGTCTGCACTGGCTCACATAGATTATTATTCATAATACATTTATAGAACTTTCTGATATGAAAACCGGCTTCACACTACGGCGTAGAAACCATGCTAAACAATATGTTACAATCTGCAAGAAGATAGGATCGGACAAACGACAGTTTTTATAGTTTTTACAATCGTTTATAGTATTAGTAAATGATTTTTTTGCCTTGTGTTTTATAAGTAGGGCGTTATTCGAAGATCGTTAATGTTTCGCCAATGTTTGAGTAAGTTTATTCCGACGTACTGCGAAGTGTGTTTCGATAGATGGAAAAATAAAAAGTGAAACAAATTCAATGTTAACCCAACGTAAACACAGCTAGCTTACACACATTTAGCTTGATGAAAAGGCAACACGATTTCTCCATTTCATCTGCGGGATATATGTGTATTTTTAATCGATGTAAAATGTTACAATAGCTGTGTGAAAAATATTGAAAAGAACATTTTTCATCAGTGCTTTTAGTTATGATGAATTAAATGTGGAAAGATGTAAATGAAAAAATATAATGTTCTATGTAAAATAATTCGCCTGTGAAATGCGCGGATCAAAGTATTTCCAGCTATTTTATAGCCAGGGAAATTATTTCTTGGCCCCAGTTTGATTAGCATTGTCGCTTGAGAAATAACTACGTATATAGACATCAATCTATTCTTCAGAACTGTTGCAGTTTAGAATGCAGCAGACACGCGACTTGCTTCTTCGCTCACTTTTAGTAAACAAAATAAAAAAAAAATGTTCCCTACACACCGGACCAAAGATGCGGTTTAAAGATGATAAAGGCTTGTTTTGGTCTCGAAAATCATATAAATTTCATGTCAGGTGTCTTATCGTTATTAGTACTCTAATACCAATAAAGAAATGAATGCTCAAAGCATCTACTTCTGCGGCAGTCAAGTTATTAATACTCGTTTATTCCTATGTCTTCCTCGGTATTTTTAATTTAAAATTGTTCAGTACTGTTTGACTAAGCCAACTATCACCTTTCTTTTATCCCTCTACCCTTAATTTGTACCAAAGAAATTAATTTACAAACCTGAACCGAATTTAACTGAAGTTAAATTTGGTAGGCAGGTTTCTAAATTAAACACGGTAAGCCGCATATGTATTTGTAAAACTGTTAAAAAGGAAGAGTGAAAAACAACCAAAAAAAATGTGTATATTACAATTTAATTACCCTTTTAATTGTTTCTGGGATGGAAAGACAAGAAGGGGAATAGAGACGTTGGAAAAGAAAGGAGGAGGGCGGCGATAAACTGAAAATAATAAATATAGAAATAATCTTTAATTTTATAAAAATGAAAGTAAAAATATGTATATTTCTATTTATTTTTTTCCTCATATCATCCTTCCCCATACTTAACTTCGTTGTTTAAAACAATCACGTTAGCTATTCGAGATTTAATAGCCAATTTGTGTATGAGAATCGATTTTGGATATCATACGTGTCATGCATTATTAATGAGCTCAAAGCGAGTTAATTGAATAATGTAGGCGATGATACATTATCCGATACACTTTGAGATGGGTTGAATCTGGCTCTGATCCTACGTCCGGATCACGCGTATGTCACCTTTGTTAATTAATTATCGCGTCAAATTGAATGTGTCACTTTTGACGTATTGAATTGTTGACGTAATGAGGTAATAAATGGTATGAAGTTTAGTTTAAGTATTACGTTGAATTGAACGGGTTGAATTATATTTACTTGTATAAACTATTAATAACTTCTTCTCTTTCATTGTTCTGTATATGGATAGTTACTGGATGACATTAGTTACTGGCACTCCAACAATCAAAAAAAATATATATATTTAACGTACAGCAGGTTAAATAAAACTAGTTCGAGGAACTCACTACTACATGGTTCTAGGGTATACGAGTGCAAGTTTTTTTGTAGTTTAAGGACTCTGACTTGGTTTGCCTGGGCAAATACCACAAAAGTGCTTTACTGGTAACATGCAATAATAACTCAGTTTATTTTTATGTCGCTAAGCCATTAGCTTCCATTTTCTTTTTCTGTACGAATCTGTTATCATTATTTCGCTACGGGCGTTTGTTTGGGTTTTATAACGTAAAATGCTATTATAAATATCATCTCGTTGAAATAAATGATGTGCTCCGTCTGCAGTAGGCGAAAGTTTTAGATCTGGCTATTTAAAAATTTTATTTGTAACTTGACTCAGTTTCATCTAATGCATGTAATATGATACGTTTATCCCAGCTGCCGAGATGTTGGTTTCAACACGGGAGGTTCAAGTCCCACTGCGTCAAATATTTATGTGAAAAAAATTAAATTAAATTATACGATTAAGTTGTTGTGGATCTGCACAGATCGTCTAGATCAGATAGACAGTAGGCTAAATCGTCGTACTATGTCCTATGTTTTTAAATACATGCACAACGGTAGATATGCCTGATAAGATGGTAAGAAATAGAATACCTAATATTATCTTTATAAATATAATGTCTTTAAAAAGTGGTGTTCTGACAGATGGTTCACAATATATACTCTGTAAAATAGATCTTATCCGACAAAAGTTTAAAAATCAGGGGCAAACAGCGGGAAATACTAGAAATAAAAATTAGATTTCGTCTCCAAAAGGTGAAAAAGTCCTTTATGAGCCTGAGAATAAGCGTATATAATGGAATTCAACAACATGTGCTAGATCTACCACTTTAGCCTTTTGAAAACTAAAGTCTAAATAATATAATCAAAATGCGTAGAATTTAGTTGATTAACTCGTATGTGGGATAGCCATTATTTTATTAAGGCATATTGTATCGGTGTTTTACAAAAGGAACTGTTGAGTTTCTCCCCAGCTCTACTCATCAGAACTGCATTCCTTAGCTAGACAGCATCCTCACGAACTGAGATGCAAAAATGACGATTCAAAGGTGCTTATGAAGACACATTTGAATAAATAAACTTTGATTTGATTTGATGTTACAATAGAAAATGAAACCGTTGTTTTATAGAACATGTAAACGTTTAATATCCCATATCATCATAAAATTACGAATATGACCACGTAAATGCCACAAGATCTTACGCGATGGTACATAAAGCGTTTGGGTTGCTGAGTTTTATGATTGCGCTAAATTTAAAACACGTAACGAATTGGACCCTCTACTTAATGTTTCGTCGTTAATTCTATTCCCCGCCGCCGCACTGTGTTTTATTATGATATTAATTTTCCATTATCCAAATATTATTTTTAAAACTCTTCGTAAAAAGCAACTGCAATTGATATAAATAATATCCAATGATGTTTAACAAACAACGTTTCGCCTACTTTTCAATCACCGGAATACCGTTTCTTTATTTAGTCATTTATTCTTGGACACAATAAAAGAATAACCTATTAAAGTTACTAAACACTGATACGATTCTTTTTAATCTCCATAGTGATGTTCGGCAGTTCTGATATAAAAAAAAATATATATAAATAGTCTTAACTGTATGCCACAATATCGTCAGAAGTCTGTAATACTTTTTTTTTGTTTTACGTGGGGGAAATGCCTACGCATACCCGAGCTTGAGAGGGCAAGGACGGGTTATGTCGGACTCGCACCGACTAAAACCGCCACGATGTTCCACCTAGGCGCATATAGGCAAGGTCACGGGAACGCTTTCGCACACTTCCGTGACCCTGCCAGCGATGGCCGCCTCCGTAGCCCTTCCTCTGGGTACCCCTCGGGAACCCGCTCCCTCATCAGGCACAGCTCACTACCCACACAACTCTCAACCCGTCCCCCGCAGCCTCCTCCAAAGCGCATCCAAAGTGGGCTTCAAAAGTCCACTCGGAGCGCCCCCTCTGGCCAGCCCTACACCACGGGCCGG
>DWHO01003574.1:0-11879 GCA_018247575.1 Eurytides lysithous rurik | reverse complement strand
AGTAAGGAGAGGGAGGGGGATAAGTCACCGGTCACAACACTCACCGGACGAAACGCGGAAGCGCAAACACTTCTACTTCACGCCGATATTCTGTGAGGCCGTGGTACTTATCCGGTTCGAGCCGGCCTATTCAGCAGCGGAAGCAACTGCGTAGTTCTACCACCGTTAAAACCGTCTTAAAGATATATAAGGTGGGTAGTCTATAGGCCGAGGAACAATGCTGTTAATATTCTCTTTGAAACCGGAACATGGTAGTGCTGATTCATTTATCCCGAAACTGATTTAAAAGCATTTAAACCTATCTGTAAAATATGATAACTCATTTAAAGCAAGGTTCTAAAGGTTGTAGGATCAAACGTTGCGGGTTGTACGTTCTAATCTCACTGGGGCAACTATCTGTTGAACTATTCTATGACCTATGAGACATTTTTTTTCTTATCTCAATCTCAGATTAAACTCTGACAGCACACAACATTAGTATAACATTATCTTCGATTTAATTTTCAATGGCACATTAAAATAAATACTATGCGGTATATTTTGACCGCTCAATTTGCTTGGACAAACTTCGTAATTTAAATGCCATAAAAGACATTTGACGCCATAAACATTCTAAGATTACTCGAATTCTTGTATCCAAGATTGTATCGTTGTAAGTATCGAAGCCATTACTTGGCGAGTATCGGGGAGCGATCTGTTGAAAAGGAAATTTTTATTTCTATTTTCACTCCTCATTTTACCTCGGACCCGGAAACATTTTATATGTAAAGGCACGCTTTGTTGCTCCAACAATGTCTTTGAATTTCGATATCTCTTCTTGTCCCTTGTGTTAAATTAATATTGCGAACATTTTATTATGCGATGGCGCATATCTCCAATCGCTTAGCTTTTAAAGGTTTTCAAACACGATGACGTCACAATTTTATTTTTG
This sequence comes from Eurytides lysithous rurik, assembly GCA_018247575.1. Taxonomy (NCBI): domain Eukaryota; kingdom Metazoa; phylum Arthropoda; class Insecta; order Lepidoptera; family Papilionidae; genus Eurytides; species Eurytides lysithous. Next base: position 10,948 of record DWHO01003574.1, on the reverse strand, counting down.
CCTGCGAAACTTTTGTTACGTTGTTATTAATAGGATCTTTTTGCGACACAGTTCAAGATGATCTGTTTGCTTATTCATTTGTTTATTTTATATTGCCTTTAAATTAGCGATTTATCATAAATTAGTCGGTGTATGATAAATCGATACAGAACAGTAACAACCGTTCCACATATTGACCAGTTAGTTAATTGGTCATATTGTATGCTTCAAAACGTTGACTAATTTTAAATATTATGTGAACAGCATTAGATATGTTATCTAACATTACAGTTGATACATCATATAGCATGACCGTTTGGCGCAATTGCCAAGCTATTGGATCCGGCGTCGCTGGTCGTGGGTTCGATTCCCACCCGGGGCAAATATTTGTACGAACCACAGATATTTGTTTCGGATCTGGGTGTGTGTCCGCGTAAAACTTATGTATGTAAAACGCCTTTATAACACAAGATATTTCTATCTCACAATAGGGGCAACGTTTTTTAAATAAAATTAAAAAAAAAAGTAAAAAAATACAACTGTAGCCACGTTCCTATATAAGCGTTTACAAAATTGTAGCTCTTGTGTGATAAAACATTAATGCTATTTGTGTTTTTATGGGTTTTTGTTTATTATTTAAATGTATGTTAATGCGTATTAATTTGAGCTTTAAAATTTTGGTAATTCGCCTGGTTGACGAATTCCAACAGCAGAAACCATTGGCGGGTCCGCCATTTTGTAATCAGAGCGAAAGTTAAATTAAATGAACAGCACCACTTTATGCCGGAGTGAAACTTTTAATTGCTGCATAATGGTTATGCTCTCTGCTGTGAAACGTTCCGTTGATTTCGTTATAACCCTTGTTTAGAGAAAGTGTTGATGAAATTAGTTTCCCATGGGATTCGACTTCAGCTCCTTATATCCATTGTCAATTTATGAGTATCTCGAGCTATTTAAATTGCAAAACAGCGTAGTTTAAAATGTTTTTCGCAATTTTCTCATTACATAAGGAGCTTTCCATCTCAATATTCCACTTAAGTTAAATGTTTGTATGTGGAATTCATAACAGATAATTGTTCCGGATGTGGGCGATTGTTTGAGGGAAATTTATGTATACGCCCTTATAAAACCAGACATTTCTATAGCAAAATAGGGAAAGCGTTTTATAAAACGAAAAATATATTTACTAATTATTTATTTCAGTAGTGTAAAACCAGCAGGTATTATAATGACTTCGATTGATATAATCCGTTCTGATTATTTTTTCTATAGCCTACACTAGTTACATCCCATGTAACTAGTGTAGGCTATAGAAAAAATATACACTGTCTTACTCCATATTTACAGATGGAAATCTCTCAAAATACAAATAAATATTAGGAGTAACCATAAATTTTAAGAATTCCGTTAGACAAATTGCAAGAAAATCTTTTGAGATAATTCGGTTACATTTTCGCTATAAGAAGTTTTAAAATTATGAATATTTTCCAACAATTATTAAAGTACTTTATACCTACTTTTCGGTCTTAGTCGTATTCTCACGTTCATAAATAAAATTTACAAGTATAAGTTTTATAAACTTCATACGCGCAATAACTTTATTTGCTGTGAGAAGTGTGCTACATATCTATTAATTTTTTAGCGGGTTTATCAAAGGTAACATCTTTCCTTGCTACGCATGCTACGAGAAGTGTGCTTTTTTAAGAGACAGAGCTACGAGACGGGCTAGCCGTGTACCTTATTGAGGAGCGATACGCCTGCCTATAACAAACGAGCCAGAGATTTAAATTACATCTCAATGTTCACTAATTACACTGCTTGATTTTTCAACAATATTCAAAGTATACCTCCTAGTCTTAGTCGTATTATCACGTCCATAAATAAATTAACAACTATAATTATTATAAATTTAATACGCGCAATAACTTTATTTACTGTGAGAAGCGTGCTACGTATCTATTAATGTTTCAGCGGTTTTATCAGACGTAACATCTTTCCATGCTACGCGTGCTACAAGAAGTGTGCTTTTTTAAGAGACAGAGCTACGAGACGGCCAGGTCGTGCACTTAAGGAGAGCAATACACCTGTCCATATCAAACGAGCTAGAGGTTTAAGTTATATCTCAATGTTCAGTAATTACACTGCTTGATTTCTCAACAATAATCAAAGTATTACCTCCTAGTCTTAGTCGTATTATCACGTCCATAAATAAAATTTACAACTACAATTATTATAAATTTAATACGTGCAACAACTTTATTTGCTGTGAGAAGTATGCTACGTATCTATTAATGTTTCAGCGGTTTTATCACACGTAACATCTTTCCTTGCTACGCATGCTACGAGAAGTGTGCTTTATAAGAGACAAAGCTACGAAAAGGCCAAGGCGTGCGCCTAATGGGGAGCGATACGCCTGCCCATATCAAATGAGCTAGCGATTCAAGTTACATCTCAATGTTCGGTAATTACACTGCTTGAGTTGCCTTTCAATTTAGAAAATAGCAGTATTCACAACTTTCTGGAGTAAGAATAACTGTCAACACAGCGTTACCACCCCAGGCGACCCATGTAAAGGGACTTATAGAATGTTACCCGCTCCTCCTTTTAATAATCTTCAATAATCATTAAAGTAGTTATTAACCGAATGATGCCTGCGTTTAATAGTAAGAAAGTAAGTAACAGCCTGTATATGTCCCTCTGCTGGACAGAGGCCTCTTCTATACAGAGGGTATAATACTGACTGCCACGCGGCCCCACTGCGGATTAACGTATTTAAGAATAATTTTTATATTGTTTTAAATATTCAGGTTTCCTCACGATGTCTTGCATTGCCGTTGAGTACGTAGTAAATCGGCACTTGAAATTTTTAATTATAAACAAATTCATTGGTGCCGGCAACGGGGTTTAAACCTAGGTTGCTCGAGTATAATGAATTAAAAGTGAGCGCCCGGACACTGAGCTACTCTCTCCCTCTCTCTCTCTCACCTAACGAATTCTGTTAAGTCACTATTCACAGCCGAAATCTAAATTGGCATGGCATCCTCAGTAGACAAGTGCCACCGTGCTGGCAAATACAAGCAAATTAGATTCGGGCAAACAACGCCGGTGCGGCTCTCGCTGTGCCATCCAATTTAATTAGGGTCGCGACACACGACGCGCTCAGATAAAGCGTGCCCAAAGCGACCGGAGCCGTGCCGCCCCATTGATTCCGACTGCAGTTAAGGTGTTTCAACACGATAAAACCCACCGGTTTACCCAAAGCTCTTTGAAAGTTAACGTTAGGCTAAATGGACCTTGTAATGGACGCAACTAAAAAAATAACCACCTTCTTTCACTGTAAACAATTTTAATTTACAATTAAATGTAATGTGTAAGTCGACGTAATTTGGCTCATGCCTAATTACGTCGACCCATTTACTCATAATAAATAAAATATACCGAATCATTATGAATATTACAAAACTCATTTTAATAATACGCTTTTGCAAACGAAAACACTATGCCGGAATTAAATGAATAGTTATGAGTTAGAATCCGGAATTAACGAATTTGCCTCATTATGGCAAATGTAATTTATATTAATTTGCAAATTGTTTTGGATATTAATCGATGAAAAAGAAAAGCCATATAAATATAATGCCATGTAATATATTTATTTAACACATCGCAGAACAGAATAACAGTAATTAAAACTTAATATATAATATATAAAGATGTATATTATATAATAAGTTATTTAGATATCTGCACTATATTAAATAATTTATCTAGTGCAGATATCTAAAAATACATCTTAATCAGCATTCGCTGATAGAAATTACACTCTGCGACGTGCTCGTTCATCAACTGCCTGGAGATTACCTTTAAATCCGGGGGATCAAAGTAAACCGGGGGCCCTACGTCACTGGCGCTTGATACCCTTTTGTATCCTTAATGGGGATTTATGTGGGCGAATTAATGGAATTTAACGTCAAGCCCTTTGTAAAAAGTACTCTTTTCGATCCGGACAATACGGCCGGAAAGATGTTTTAAAGCCAGTTCTTACTTCTTCAGGTCTAAAGGAATCAGTTATGATTGATTTAACTAGTTTCGTCTGCGATTTTGTTTTTCAAAAATTTTTCTAGCTAAAGACGGAGACTTTAGAAAATTGTGTGTATATTAGATATATATGTTCAGGGAATTGTTTTATTTTGGAATTTAAAAATAAATTTTGTTTTATTTTTTCAAAGTTTAAAAGTTTCTGCTTTATGTGTTGAACTTATTGGCTTGCGCTACCAAAAAGGAACTGAAGTGGTTCTCATATATTGAAAAATTAAAGTTTAATGTTATTTTATTTCCATTCCTATAATCAACTTCGGATTGATATATTTGTAATATTTATACTCTTTTCCTTTTTGAATAACGCTGACGATCTGATTTTTTTTTCAAAATATTTTTTTTTGTTAATAAACAATCTTCTCTTGCATGGTCAGCAAATATTTCGGTCACATACATACATACATGTTATATGAAGTCCCATCTATTATTATTGAACATTGACAACATATACACAAAATAACTACCCACTCGACATCATGGTACTTATTTACTTAGTACTTCGTACAATTGTTTATTTCAAATCATTAGATAAGTTTTCGATATAAGTTTTAAATTAACTAACGATAAATTTGCTACTATGTTTTCTTCCATTTATAGCATAATATATCTCAAATAAGGTCACCTTGATTCTACAATATTGTATACCATACGATTTTTCGATTATAATTTATTATCAGCGGAACATGAACGCATGTTTTTCTCAAATGACCTTGCGAGTCACGGAGGATAATGATCACTGAAATCGGATTTATAATGCTATACGTTATTAAACCATGATATAACCAAACTATTACTTGTATTTAACTGGAAGTGAATGTCACACTAGAATACAGAAATCCACAATAAATTGTGCAATGCCAGACGATATATCACTACGTTATGAAACATTTGCATCGCTAACTAGGAGCAAACGGGGCAAATGTGACCGTATAACTGAGACTTAGCACTTGCGATATTCGGAACGGCATCTTTATTAAAACCGACACCAATATGCTAATTTCCACAGTGTCAACCGCAACCGGGGAAATGCGGAATGCAACTCGCATGTATACTGTTGGCGATATAACATTGCCCCGGGGTTGACAAAGGAAGAATAGGCAAAAAGACACGGCCTCGCTTTATGAGCCAGACTTAGATGAACGTGAAATGGTGAAATTGAACTCAAACAGCACAAAAAATTACTAACAATACTAAAAGACGAAAATTTACGATTTTTCGTTACAGGCAAAGATGAATTAACAATTATTATATATCATAACTGTGCAGTTATTCGACCGCCGAGGAGTAATGTGTAAGTACACACCACTCTCTTCCGGTTTGAAGGGCCTATAACAAAGGTAGACCATTTCATATCCCGACGAGTGCAGCATTGCGCCAAGCGATAAAAATGCTGTGTGGCGTTGAATCATTGTTTAGCGTGTCTAAAAATCAAGCGCACGACCCACTCGTCCGTTAATTGACCTTTAGAGCATCAGCTCGATTATTTAAAAAAAATTCGTTGCCAAAAAATGAAGATGTTATAGGAAATTAAAATTTTACTATACTTTTATTTGTTAGTTGAGATCGAATTAAACTTCAAATTTAGTTCATTGTAGTATTGGATAAGTCAATGATAAAGTAAGTTTCAGTTGACATTTCTTCAAACGAGCGATTGCATAGCGGATGAAATATATACCACCATATACCAAAGGAGGTTTTCTTCAAAGAGTTTGAACCTTTATTTAACAACTTTAGTAGTGTAAACGTAAACAATGATAATTTGATAGATAGATTAATACTGACTATACAAAAACACTAACAAAGTATTAGACTGTCACATATATTTTAAATTTAAAAAATAACTCCACTACCAAATTTCATCCTTCTCTGAGGGGCTGTAAAAGGGGTACACTGTTTTGGTTCCTCATTAATGTATACAGTACTGTGTAATATATTAAAGATCGTAACACTATATAATTACAATAATATGTTTGTTCATTCATTTACATGACACATTTATCGCTTTCTAGCTTCCACAGCAGGAAAACCTGTGTTGTGGGTACACAAATAATTAAAAAAAATAGCCAATAAATTTTTAATCTGAAAGTTAAAGCCAAAACAGTTTTCTTTACGCTTGATTCGCAGTGAAAGCGTCTAGTAATTTATGGTGTCAGAGCTTACGAAGCGACTTTGAGGCCATTACTCCTTGTTACGCTAACAAGGTTGAGTTGGGACTATTAAAACTATAAAACAGAGGGACAGGAGGCAACTAGAAGGCTCACATTTTCTCATTAGCCACTGAAAGTAAGTAAAACTAAGTGCAGTGACGTAGCTTTATGCGGCAAACATAAAGTAACCGCTGGAAATGTTAATGAGGAGGAACGGCATTGAGAGAGGGAGAAAAACTCGCGGAAAATAGAAAAATACGGCACTATGTATTTAGTAGCACTGCAAAGAGGCATATCCGACTGGACGCGGCGATTTTTTCTATTTTAATTTGCTTCCTAACTAATTATTCTGAACTATTATGGCAGCTCATTCTATTAGGGAAGGTTGTGGTAGTGAAATTAATTATGTTTTGAGTTGATCAATTGACCGCACTTAAATTGTGTGTTCAGTTTTGTTTTAAAATTTAGTTTGTTTTTTATAGGGATTAGGAGGCAAACGAGCAAGCGGCTCATTTGATGGTAAGCGAACGCCGCCGCCCATGGACATTTGAAACATCAAGGGACTCACAAATGCATTGCCAGCCGTTAAGATGGGAGTATGCTCACTTCTTGAAGGTCCCAATGTAGCATCGGTCCGGAAATACCGCTGGCGTCAACCGATTCCACAGGTTGGTAGTGCGTGGAAAGTGTGTTTCATTCTAAAAATTAGGGTGACGCTGAATAGAGGTACGCATTATTCAGCGTTAAATTTACAAAAGAAAAGCAAAAAATATGGAAGCGAATGCTACGGTAGTTGTTGCTAGATAAGGATAGAGTTTGTGCTGCTTCGATGAAAATCACTAAGAATATTTGCTTTGATAAGAGGTTGTTATGTTTTAAGAGAAAGTAATTGTTTGAATGACTCGATTCTTATTGGGTGGACGAATAATCAGTCGCTAATGGGAAATTTGTGTGATGCTCCCACGAGACACCACTTTAACATTAATACACACATGAATGTTTTACATATGTTTGTTTGTATTTATTTTATGGCAAATTAAAAACTTAACAATGTTATTAAATACGCTCAGTATGCGGTTAAAAATGGTTAGACAACCGAGATGCCCGGAAATAATTTTTGTTCTGTCTTTGAAAGTCCTCCGGCTGCTGCAAAATCTTATACTTCTTTATTGGAATGTTGTTTAAAACAAAAAGGATACAAAAGAAAGTGTCTTTAATCCCAGAGATTATGGCGATTCTTCTTCGGTATAACATCCGGTATAAATTTATAAACCGATGGATTTTTGAAACCATAATTTCTGGCATAGATTTGGAATTAAATATAATATTTTGACATTCAATTATTGATTTTACACCCGAAGTTCACCAATGTAACATATGTTAGTCACAAATTACATTCTCAATTTGAGTATTATTTACATTGATACACTGCTTATAAATAAGTAAAAGTTAACACGCTTCGTAGGTTATCTTTAGTATTATTAAACAGCAATCAATAACTGGATTTAAACAAAAGTCCCTACAAACTCACATCGCTTCGCGATAGATTGAGAGGAATTGACTTTCAAATTGTTTAGATTGTTCGCTGATAAAACGACAAACATCCGATGCGAGGAGATATCGCTTGGCTTTCTTCAAATCGCAGTGCTACCTGCTAACAGTAAAGTTACAATCGATGTTTTATTACGGAGTAAGAGAAATCCAAACACCGCTAGACGCCGATACTCGGTACACAAAGAACACGAAAAAGCCCCAACGGCCGCGCGATATCGACCCTTTAGTCGTTGGCGTAAGGACGATCGTTGACTTCATACATAGTGAATTGCGACTAGTGCTGGATATATTGGAGTTGCAAACTGTTTCCTGCGAGTGCTATCTCTTTTGCTCCGCAGTTTCTGTTTGCTAGTCACTACGCGATTTACATCGCAATTTTTTTATGCAGGAGTTACGTGGATGATATACAAATGTTGAAGTATTTTCCAATCACATTGATGATTGAAAAAATACGAAGTAATGTATGAGTACTTTTATGGGTATTCTTACCTGAGGAAAGGCCGCAATGGATCGATTTACATTTTAGCGTAAATACGTATTTGTGGGATAGAGTGACCAGAGAAAAGTATCCTTTGATTTCATGCTGGAAAAATTGTGGAAACCAGGAGCAATCAAAGCCATGAGAACGGACGAGAGCAAAGGCGTAGACAGAAAACTTAATATATTCTTATATCCTTCGGGATCACCGAAGGATCTGTTACCTCGTTCTTTTTTCTTCTTCTCCAATGATGGTTTTTGGAATAGATGCGGTATCTGGACGTGGAATATGCTAGGTTTTCCCTTTGTCAGGGGCGTAGCTTATGGTAGACCAATTATCCCACTGGATATAGTGTGCGAGTACGACTGTGTTCCTATAATGTGTCCGGTCCAATTTTATCAATATAATAGTTTGCAAAAGGTTAACCAGCTTTTATCACTGACTAGTATCGAGCTTCACAATGTTTAAAGCTTTAAAGTAAATTTATAGCGTAATGCTTTTTTTTTTAAAGTACAGTTCAACATTCTTATTGACACTGTCTTGCTATCGGCAAGCGTGTCAGTCTTAAGTAGATTTATGACTAGGTCACGCTGGTTAGGTCACCTCATTTACCTAGAAAAAATGTTTCACTTAGCTGGTATAAGACCATAATAATAATAAGACTTCAAACTTTTTTTTTATTGTTTAGGCTGACAAACAAGCAAGCGGCTTACCTAATGGTAAGTGATCACCGCCGCCCATGGACATTTGCAGCATTACAGAACTAGTAAATGCGTTGCCAGCCTTTGAGGAGAGGAATTTTTGAAAGAGGGAGGAGGGAGGTGTGAGTGGAAGGGAGTAATAGGGACCCCTCTACTAATAATGGGGACTTCTCCGGGATAGAGAAAGCGGTAGGGAGGGGAATGCAAGAGGGAGGAAAGAAAGGGAGGGGCCCTTGTGGGGCCGATGGGCCACCGACCACCTCACGCAAACGCAGAAAACGCAAAAACGCAGAAGCAATACACTTTCACTTTACATCGATTTTCTGTGTGATCGTGGTACTAATCCGGTTCGAGCCGGCCCATTCATCAGCGGGTGCAGCTGCATGGCTCTAACTTAAGTTATATATCGTGATATATAACTTAAGTTGCACAATTTGATTGAAACCATTGTTTATGCTAATTTGTTACAAACTCCAATAGAATTTCGATTGGTGTACCCCTAGCATATTTTATGCATGTTGTATAACCGTGAATTCCCAGCTGAGTATTGAGCGCGCTAGCCGGTGATATTCAATTCTGACATAATGGAGTCTAATTTGAATCACAGACTGACCTATGTCAGTGATGCGACTGGAGATGGTTAATGAGATTGTACAATTTCCCGGACGCCTACATAATGTAGGTGTCGTCTGCTAAGGGGCGGGAACATGCGTCGAACATGTGGGTCAAACTTCCGATCATGTCGCTGGGGACGTTATGTCGTGTTATTTGCTTTAAAGCCCATGCACCGATATTTTCGAAGGCGGTAGTTGTCGACAGCTACAGCAAAACCGGTAAGCCCCAATATACCGGTAAATCTGTAACGTAGCCTTTATTTTCTATACGGCTATGACGTTTGTAATATAAAATCAGTAAAATATTCCAATCGAAATATTTATCGGGAAAAATTTGTTTAAAACTGTTACTCAAACTTTCGTACGAGAAGCGGACAATAGCAAGTTGAACAATCTAAACAAAACCGCATTTATTTAAGGTTTATTTAAGTCTAGATCAAAGCTTTTGTCCCGGCCTCATTTCCTTACTTAGTAATTATTTGAGTCTTTTATTTCGGTTTGTATTGTCGTCCACTTTTATATTCTCTTAATAATTAAAAGCCGTGTAGATTCGCAATGTATTTTTAATTTCATTATTTTGTTATATATTACTGCGGTCTAAACATATATTTATGAATAAAGAACATAGTTTTTTCTTTCAGCCCGAATTTCGGTTGCACAACTGGTTAAGTTTAAGTTATGATGGTTATGTTTATATCTTCTATCTCACCCATCATATCCTACATTCATTCGATGAAGTATTTTTCTTCATATTATCATGGATCAAGTGACGACTGCGTGTCCCACTTTTGACGAAGTTTTCTCCACTCGTCGTGAACAAATCAAATACACTAGACACTAAAACATCATAGTGAAAGAAGAATCGCTATGATCAGAATAAAGCATCGCGTGTCTTATACGTTCTCATTTTAGGCAAAGTTGTAGGATCATGTCTGTCACACATTTAAAGGCAAATCAAATACACACAGTCAAATAATCGTGCAGTTGATGAAGTCTACTGCGCCTTTTGTTGAGCAAATTGAAGGTGACAAACGTATCAAATTGGCCGCTTAATTACTTCGGTCAATTGCGGTCGAGTACATACCTTGGTCTCGGTGAGTGGTTCTACCGTGCGCTTTTCGCGCAACTTTCTGCCAAGCATCGCAAAGTTGTGGAATCGGTTGTCGTCAGCAATATTACCGGAAAGATACGACTTAGGGTCCTTTTTTTATTGAATAGGCTGACATACGAGCAAGCGGCCCGCCTCATGGTAAGCGGTCACCGCCACCAATGAACATTTGAAATTATAGAACTTGCAAATGCGTTTCCAGCTTTATGGGGGTGGGGGAATTAAGGGAAAAGGAGTAAGGGTGGGGGTCAGGCGAGGAAGAGGGAGAG
>DWHO01003573.1:0-11879 GCA_018247575.1 Eurytides lysithous rurik | reverse complement strand
TACATATTATAAATAAATAAAAAATTATACCTAAAAAAAATATTTTCCTTTGTATGAACAATACGAAAATACTTTTGCCCCGACCTAATATGAAAACAACCTTATTAAATAATGCACAGTTCAGTTACAAATCCAGAATTAATATACAACAAACCCGGGCCCACATTATTAATAATTGATTATTGTATATTGATTGAATGGATTTCTTTTCAGACATATCCATCAATCCAATACAAACAAACCAGTGTTTCAAAGAACAATGGGGTATTACTAAGTAGCAAAAGTCTAAGTTCTCAGCAATTGAAGTCAAAAAATGTATGTATATCTGTTATAATTTACAGTCAGCTAAGCCACAATGTTCATTGCAAAAGTACTTGGTATATCTGGTTTCATGCGAGTCGCTGTAGCAGTTTTTAAGAAAATAAATAATAATAAAATAATGATAAATAATTTCTCTTTTAATACAGTAAGTACTTTTCCTAGAAATATACATGTATGAGTTCTATGTCACAATCTTGTAAGTAGGTATTGGTGACCTTATAGAGGTACCAAGGTTTGAGCTAAAAACCATGGGTTTTTATGTGTAAATTCGTAAGGTTATTCAGAAAAATCTTTAATTAAAAATATAGTCAAGTTGATGTAAAAGAAGTATCAACCAAGTAGTGTATTGTTGTTAAACAGTATAATATCACAAATAAAAGCTTTGATTTTGAAATATATATAAAAAAAAGTAACGTTGATCTTTTTTTTAATTTTCTTTTTAAATTATGGATTTCTGTTTCCAATTTTATTTATAAAATTTAGGTAGTGAGTGCCTCTTATTTTGGAAAAAAGAAAGGATTATTATACATATAAGAATTTTGTTATTATCTCATTTTGACACAGGTATCATTTTAAGTAATAATGAAATTAAGATGTTGAGTTTGTTTAAAAACATAAACTTGTATTCATTATGTGCATATACATTTGCAATTTTCAACTCTTTGTGGTAATATAAAACAAAAGTTGTATATCTAAAAAGTGGTGAGAAATAGTGGGAACATACCTATATGTTTTTCATTCATCAAAGGTAAAGCGACGTGAACAATGCTCTAACATTTTCCTAACAAACTGCTTTAGTTGCCCATTTTAATAATGTATACCTCACTGCGTACTAGTTAAACTTAATTCGTTTTATTTATCAATAATTTACATTTGTCCAGAACTTACTAAATAAAACTTCGAGTATAAGAAAAAACTGTTCTTGTTTCATTTCATTTAAATATTTATTTCACTATATAAAAATAAAAATAAAAATTGAAAACATATTAACAGACATATTTATATTAAAGGGAAAATCAACTCTACCATAAACTTTAACAAAATTTCTTTGTACGCAGTCATATCATATGTTATACAAAACTGATTCTCCTCTCAAACAAAAATCTGCAGCAATGGAATTACACACATTTCCGCTTATTTAACATGCAAGCTCGTTTAATTTTGAAACTCAACGTATCCGTCGCATATTATAAAAAAAATAGTTGCACCACCCGTTATAGACAAAATAAAAAAAAAAAACATAGTCATAATATATTTCGGAATGTAGTCTCACATTTTTAACATATTTTTATTTAAACACAATAATATTATGATAAAAATATCTTTTAAAAGATAACTTATCGAAACCTATTTTAATTTATGTCGTACATTTATTTTTAAATCGAAACCGAAAACTGTTTTTTCGGAATTTTTTAAATGCCTGCGTTTTTGCTTCTTAAAAAAAAAACAATAGCAGCCAGTTATTGTTTTTTTTATTTTTATTTGTCTATTTCTATTTTAGACACTTACCTCTTAGCTGGCCGTTCGAAATTCGAACGATCACAACACTCGGCTGTAAATGCGCTCGGTCGCACGGGATACGTACGGATACGTGCGCGCCCAACGAGTGCCGCGGAGACTGTGGCACGCGGTTGCGCGGGAAATTCACGGGTTGTTGATACGCAGTTCCCCCACGATACGTTATTTTATTTTTTACAGGTATGCGGTTTTGGGCTTCAAATAAACGAAACTAAATAGACGTTTATCAAATATTTTATACACAATTACAAAGTCAGTGAAACGATTAAACTACATTAATAGTTTTTTTTATCTTTGAAGATACAAACGTTGTTCGTAGACTGTTACATACTATTTGTGTAGATATTTGAGTATATATATATACTACAAATAAAAAGTAATACGCTGATGAAACCTTTCAATTTTGTACTGTAGTTTTCTTTAAAATTCATTACTACGAAGCTCTTGTGTTTACAATTGAACAAATTCCGCAAATCCAATGCCTTCTAATGTTTTATTAATTTGAATTATATTAACTATACTATAATTTGAACTAATAAAAATGTATCTACCCACATATTTTCTAAACTCAGTAAGATTCCTGCTAAGGTTAAGCTCTTAGCTGAATTAAAGAAGCACGAAATAGACGTAAACAGCATTAAACTATAAGTCCTTATGATAAAAAGACAGTAAAAAGTCAAAGCTCGTTCTGCAAACACTTGTAAGGTGAAAACGATATTACACATTTAATAATGTCGATATTAACAAAATACAAAAATCGACAACGCCCACATCCCTCGTAATCCAATATGGGTATGTGAACAAATTGTAACTTAGCGGGCGCTCGGGCCTCGCATCGAGAGTTCTAAAGTCAATTACGGTGAAAGAGCAGGAGTACAACGCGTCGCTACCCCGTAGCTACCTCGTAGCTATCGCGTAGTTATCGCGTATCTATCGCGTAGCATACAATTCTTAAAATGTTAATAACCAGACTTTCTAAATAGTTAAAAAGTTTTTGCTGGCCATACAATAACTAAGTAAGCTCTTCCAAAAAGTACAGTTTTCCTTATCTTGGGCTATGTGACGTTGTAGATTGCAGACTAATACAATTATCCTTATCTCTTATACTTACTTCCCAAGGACAAGTCCGGCGGTAAATATTCCTATGACAACGCTAATCCAGTAGAAGTTTATGTTTAATTATGTATAGTTATTATGTGTTTTTGTCATATTTTTTCTTCGTATGTGAAAGTAACAGATAATACTACTTCGGAATGTAATTATAAAATATATTAATACTTATGGCTTGATGGACTTTTATTTTATTTTTGTATATATATTAATAATAATATAACCTAAAATATATTTATTAAGTATTTAAAATATATTTATTTTAATAAGATACTTGATGCTAGTTATTTATAGCTCGTATCTTCCTGTAAATAAAGAATAACAGTGAGACTTATAGACAAATTCCGTTTTGATACCTCTTAAGCGTACTTTGCTAGGATAAGAAAGAATTAATATTGATATCAAGTTCTGGAACAGTTCATAATAATGATGAATCTAATAATAGACGGGCCATATAATCTAATATATACTTGGAAAACATTAAGGTACATAAGTGTAAATGTTTACAAAACCTCAAGATTTGTGGAAATAAAAGAAAACTACCAACAGTATATATTGCATTACCTCGGAAACAATGTCTGCGCAAGTTTCATAAGAAACAATTAAATGTTTCTCTTTTAATTTATGAAAAAAAAAATGCTGACCCTATTGTGACATATTTTCAATTAGTTTTTAAATATACATTTTACACGGACAAACGGAAATATACGAAACAATTATCTGTAGTCTATACAAATATTTGGCCCGGTTAGTAATCGAACCTACGACCTACGACTCAGAAGTCAAAAGCTTAACAGCTACGCCAAACGGGTCATCAAGAAATTTCGAAAGCTTTTGCGATATTATAAGCAAAGATATAATGTTACGGGGTTTAGCTAAAACTGTTTGAATTAAAACGTTAATAAACGGTGACGTAAAGGTTATATTTTGATATTAAATAACTTAAAATCAGAATTTTATTGTGATATGCACATAATATATTGTTCATGAAAGAAAAATTTTACTCGTCGTCTCCTTGTATCCTTTATAAGCAATATTTGAAAAGAGCAGAAATGTTAATCACGTAGATTAAACATTCTCACAACATTTCATACTGGGCTTCAAAAAATTAACATTCTTATGAAATTCTTATGAAACATGCAAAAACGTTTAACCGACTTCAAAAAGGGAGATTATGAAACTCTAAATATTTACGGTTTCTTTTACGTGATATATTCGCCAATTGCCATCAGATTTATTTATTGTTATTTGCCTTTTAGAATTTACTAAAAATCGTTCTTAGATAATACATAAATTCAGTACGCGATACCTTTAGGCGTGATTACTTCATCACAATTAATATAACTACTATAAATCTTAATTAGCACATAATTCCCGAATAATTTATTTTTGAATTTAAGCGTTGAGGGGCAAGCCAGGCTTTTGGGCTTGTATGGTAGTACCGCCACTATCTTAAATATGTGAAGTCCAGCAATCCGCAGTAGGGCTGCGTGGCGGTCTGTGCCCTTATTCTCTTTGTATAGAGGAGGCCTGTGCTCAGCAATGGCACATATATAGGCCGTTATTTTACTTTTTTTACTTGATTCCGTTTTGCGTAATGCGCGTTGCATTTATTGGACGACTAATACAACTGAAACATTTCTAGCGAGGCTACGAAGGCAGAAGTTATTGTAGCACTTGTAACTTACAAATTAACATTGCAAAGAAGTCCCCAGCGAGTCAAGTGCATTGCGCCACTGCTTTTGTCACGAGAGCGCTTGATTTACATCCGGAGAAAATGCGGATCTACATTTCCGGAACGTTAAGATGTTTTGTTATACATAAAACAACAATAGCGGAGTACTCCGCGATTTTAAATGGACGTGACTACATCAAATTTTATTTTATACACGTTATATGAATAACAATAAAGACAACAAACAAGTGTTTATTGTTGAATTACTGAGTATCACCAAAGTGTCTTTTATCACAGCAGAACTATTTTTGTCCTTTTTATATACTACTGTATACTAAGTAACTTACCGCGATACGTTTCTTTATTATGGATAAACATAATTTCGTAAATTACTTACTAAAAATTACAATATATCATATTGACAATAAATTATTATATTTATCGGCGCGAATACTTATTATTAGTCCTATTAATTTTAAAACAATGATAAGAACTACGTTATAATTATTATTTTTAACGTTTATTGATTAAATAAAGAGTTAGTGTTAGTTTTACAAAAACAACAGCTGCGCGGTTGCACGTGCACGAATTAAGTAACGCCATAGCCAGAGGGTGTAATAAAGAGACCAGAATCACTTAAAATGATAGTTACTTTACTTGAAGTAACATTATAATAACTTAAACCTAAATAACCTGTATTCCACGATTAAACTACACTGACTGGACCTTTGAGAAGCTACATTAAATATGAGTTTATGAAGGTCACAATTTGACGTGACGTGATCGATGCATCAGCAAATAATGGCCGGGACGAGGAAAGTAGATGCTGCATCGGCTGTATGCGAATAGCAGTCACGTAGGCCCGTTGAGCTGCAACTCAGCATATTACCTATAGGTTAAACGCGTAGCAACGGCTGCCACGAGGCGTTAAGGCGGCGTTCCACTAAAACTGCTGACATGGACTGCGTAAGCTGATGCTGGTCACGGGGCGAAGACATGGGTTGGTGCTCGTACATAACACACGCTTGCCGATTTGGTAAGCACCAGGTGTGCGGTTGCAGGTGCACATTCGTTGTTGCCACGAGAGTGAGAATTGATTAGTATAAATAGAGACGACGGATCGAATTATAATAACTATTACTTGAGACGTCGTGCTATTCGGACCTCTGAGTATTATCAATAAAACTAGTCAAACCTATTTCGGGTTTCACTGCTACCATGGACAAGCAACCGAAAATCGAGGATCAGTTTGAGGAAGACTGTGACGACAGCACTGCTGACGTCACTATTTAAAAAAGACAACACTTATCTGCATTATCCGTTATATTTTATGTTAAATTATAATTGAAATATACCCCTGGATCATTATCATCATTGCGTAACTAAATAGGAGGCCTTCCACGGTCGGTGTACGGCTTTGCCGACTTACACTTTAATCCCATAATTAACACGCATACATTATAGTACTCGTAGTATTTAAGGCGGCACGAGAAAGCTGTAACTATTCAAAATAGCTAATTGAATTCCTTCCGAAAAAAATGTTCAGACTAACATTTAACAAAGATCTAAATTCTTGTGTTTACCCGAGTACTATATAAGAATGAAGAAGTTTATATAAATTTTATTGTGTATTAATTTTTAAATATCTTACAGTGTTTAAGGTCAAAAGGAAGTGGATACGTGACTGATTTTTTGATGTTAGACGTCGCAATATCATAGTTAATCAGGCTTCCGACTATTTGTTTTCAATTATTGAATTTGATACAATTTTTTTATATGCAAGTATAATCATTAAATTTAAAATAAAAATTACAATGCTCTAAGACCTAGAGCACTTATAATAAAATCATTTATTAAGTGCATAATAGGTAATGAGCTTTAGAATATTGAATACGTATAATCAGATCAAATATCATGATCCTTGATTCATTAGTCACTTCTGCTATTTGCACGAAAATAATATAAAAACAATATACGAAATCTGCGCGTTATTCACGTGTTTTATAAGTCGTTACTAGGTCAGAACCTAGCTAGCCGGCCTACCGGTCGATGAACTCTGAATGTTTGCAATGCATCTCCCAGCCGAAAACCAATACCTATTGTAGTATACGTTATGCGCATTCCAGTTGCAAGCATTGAAGATCCATTTGTCTGTATTTTAAAAATGTGTACAGTAAAGTATAAATAAAATAAATAAATAAATAAGCATTTGTGAATCTGTAGATTAAAGAAACAAGAAATATTTCTCAAAAGCATGGCTCAAAAAATATCAAATTCAAGGATTGTTAGTTCTGTTCAAACACTCAAGGGTGAAGTCAGATGCTTGCTTACTGTAATCCTACGTTGCTGTATTATTTCTTAAATTAAACATTTTCTTTTACATACATATATAATAACAATACTCAAATATCTGTAGTCTTTTTCCAAGATAAAATTGTACATATTTCTTAAGGAGCCTCATTATTTTGTTTCTGTTTCCAGATATTTTATATTTGCATTTGCAAGTCTTTTGATGTTGCGAATGTCCATGAGCGGCGGTGATCGCTTGCCTGAGTTATTTTCAACTTCGTGACCAGCACCTATTAAAAGATTTGGTTCTTAGGTCAGAAGTCATTAAAAGACGTCGTTTCTAAAGTGGCGTTTGCGGACCAAAAATTTAGACCGCAAAATGTAGTTTGTCAAAAATGACAAGCAAGATCGACACATGTGAGCTGCAAACTATATTTTTGACGTGCCTTTTTACTTCTCTTGTTCTTCATCTTTCTTCTTTTTTTTTATTAAATATACTTTAGAAGATGAAGACATAACTTCTCTTTTCGAAATATGAATTGGTCAAGACTCGAGATAGTAACAACTAATACGCAAAAAAATATTGAATAACAATAAACATTCAGGTACAATAAATCTAGCTAAATAAGATTGTATTTTACTATTATAAAACGTATTGTAATAATCTCGTAGCGTATTCTACGCTATTCGTAGAAGTTCAGCTGGTTGTTTCATGCGTACACTTTATACTTTTTATATGAAATAATTGTATTTTTTTTGTATTTTTTTCAGGTAGACAACTGAGCTTTTTTTTGTTTCAAAAATGCTCGCCTTCATTATAAAATAAAAACACACGTCATGTGTTATAAGGTCATTTTACATACACAAAGTTCACATAGACAAACCCGGATGTCCCGCAGATCCGGAATATGTCCAGCGTATGTATTACATGCAGATCATACAAATGTTTGCCCCGAGTTTAAACTAAACCCATGGCCCATGACCCATGACCCCGCAGTCAATAGATTAGAACACCACACAAGTCATAAAATACTGATCAATAATTTATACCACAAAGGACATCGATACTACACAATATGTTGCTATCGCATTGCCAAATTATGAAATAGTGGGTTTCATTTGTCTCACTCATCATAAATTTAATTTTATCTTTACTTCTTCTGTTCCGTTCCCTCCAAAAAAGAGTACCCATTTATGACACCGTAGCAGTTCGCAAATACCTCGTAGTTCTATCGTAGCCGACACTACAGAGCTTTTTAAAAGAATCCGCTGAAATTAATATCGCCGGAAAAAGATAACCTCTATGTTAGCATAAAGTACAACATATATACACTTGTAATTGAAGTAGCTAAAACCTTATCCGTATGTACTAATATGAGTTCATTACGTAAATACGCCTTTGTCTCTCGTTCAAGTTACGAGTGGCTACCACTTAATTAAGTTTGTTAACATCTGGCTTATGTAAGCGAAATGTATATAACTTAATTTACGTGAGATGAATCTGATGATACTGTAGCTAAGAAGAATTATAAGAAATAAGAGCTATAAAAAAATAATAATACTATTAGAACAGTCTCATTTATCGAATCACTTGATCACCGGCCAAAATATTTTAAATTTATAGAATGCTTACAAATAACTATATAAGATGTAATCTTTTTTTATGGAGTAGGCTGACAAAAGAGCAAGCGATTCACTTGATGGTAAGCGATCACCGTCGCCTATGGACATTTGCAATATTACTTGCAAGTGCGTTGCCAACCTTTAAGGGTATGAATGTATGATGATAAAATCTTAAACATTTTACAAATATGCTAGATCCTTGTACCTTTTGCTGACTAGCTATTCGAACATTTAGCAGCTGATTTTAGCATTAGACATTTTGGGACATGGGATCATAGTGTCGAAACCTACAGATTCCGCTTCCGCTCTGTAGGTTATCATCTCATCCCAACCCAAAATCAGATCGGGTTGGATAGAGCTGATCCTTTTTTGCAACCTATAGATACCAGTCACTGTTTTTCATTTCAGCTTTTCATTAAGTGTCGGCAGTGTATACCCAATTATGTAACAAATACGGTACTTTACTCCTAATCCCCTATAGTTCCCTCTATAGTTCCATTATCAGAAAAGGTAAAATCTCAGTACAGTAAAATCATTTCCGTCAATTAGAATGATATTGAAAGACATCCTTTTTCGTATTTACACTTTTACATAGACGAATTAGCTTCCAAAAAGGTTGGTGTCTGCCGTAGCATAATACAGTATTTTCTAACAGCCCTCGCGCGCGGCGTACCCAAGTCTATCCAGTAGAATTGGGTACGCCAAAATTAGCTCCTTTAAATCAGCAGTATAATAGCATAGCAGCATAATCGTTCAGCGTAGAGCTACCCATTTTTCTAATCGGCTTACTTTTATAGCCTAATTGTAGCTTAATTCATTAGAACTAAGTTTCAAAGTGATTAAGTCATGGAAACATTTCTGCCCACTTGCCCGTCCCAAGATGTAACCAATATTGAACTTCAAACGTTCAAATATCTTTTTACCTTACGAAGAAACTTTTTTAATCAATACCCGTTTGCGAATTTCAAACTAAATTACAATATGTCATCGACGATTTCCATCCTTGTGGCTCCACCAGCTTGCGCTTTCTACCCTTTAACCGGTTCTTAAACTTAATTGTTGCACACAATTATCTCCGGCGGTATTTTCGGACCGTTACTTTTAGGTACCATTTAGATTGTTTCATTAATCTAAACCGGCGATGGCTTTTTGATATGAACCTAACGCAACACTAAGCGTTCGAAATTTGAAGGCTGGATGGAGGGAATGCTCGAGTGGACTATTAGACCTCACTTTCGAAGTGCGGGGGTGCGAGATGGGCCGAAAATGACAAAGGCCAAGCTCTCCCTTACAACCGAGTCCACCGTAACTGGGAATAAATCGGGAGCAGTGTAAATCTCACTCCCTATTCTCTGCAGTCGAGACCATCACTATCCGTCGCGGTGAAAAATGGGGTGGTTCAAGTCAATATTTTAACCGAACCAGGATCTACCAGAGCTCTAGAAGGCGCCCTCTACCTTCTTTCATACTAGTCTTAAAGGTAAACGACCAACATCGGATGAATCAAAACGAAATTGATGTTTGTGAACCAAACCAATTGATCGTCTTGAGGGCCTTTATGAAAGTGATTTTTTTGTGGTGTTAACATACAAATTTTGTATGTTGTTAAATATTTACTTGCTTCTGTGCAAGCGTTTTTCGACTCTTACGGAATTGTACTGAACCAATAAGCAAAAACCAAAAAATTAAGAGCAAAATTATGACTTTTTTATATGTTAAAATAAAATAAAACTTTATACGGGTCAGATCTCAATTAATTTGTTTAACATTATTTTTAAAACCTCTAAAAACTAAGTATATTTCATCTTATCTTATAGGTAGAAATATGCGTTTATTTACACAACTTCATTCACTTCGTAATATAATCTTACTACTGACTACAACTACTACTAAAATTCAAATATTTTCATCAAAAGAAACATAATGACTAAAAAAGAAATGATTTTTAACATCTTCCCTCAGGAGAGTCAAGTATTTTAATTTGGTTACTCTTTGTAGTGAAAAATGTTTAGCTTCTATATATTTTAAAGTTAAACTGTTTATTTTCTTGATTTAAAAAGGTATTGCTTGAACAAGTTAATAAGTTAGCTAGCCAACGTTAATAGAGATATTCAAAATGATTTATTTTCTTAAATTGGATTATGTTCCTTATGACGTAATTCGGAAAGAGTATTACTGTTTATAGCTTACTTATTCCGGGGCGAAACAGGTAGGATTAGTATTAAATCTCTCGTGTTTTATGACATCCAAATGTAAGTCTGTGCCAAAAGCAAAATACTTTCGTTTTTATACTAGCACTTTCAATGTCCTTAATGTATAAGTAAAAAACATCTTAATTGCAATAATTTGAAAAAGAAAATAAAAGTATTGAATACCCCTTACAATACATTCTAAAGAGATAGATGTTTTTAAATCGGTATATTAATTGAGTCTACTTAATTAGGGGAAGTAAAAAAAAAACGACGATAGTCTTTTTTAAAGTTCTGGATTTGGTGTCAATTTGGCGGAACTTTTATATTTTTGAAATGAATGTGACTACCATAGAACAATGCGGTTTGTCTTTAACATATAAGCACAAAGAGCCCATATAAAATTGGTAATTACCCTAATAAGTACACGTGAACATGAGCTGTGCCTCAACCTACTCGAGCTTTGTTCAAAGGATAAGTTAGTTAGTTGTACCCTTCCCTTAATGAAATATCCTAATATATACCAAAAATCACAATAACCTAAAACAACAGTGTCTACTGTCATTGTGATTTTTGTATTATTATAAACTAAGATAAATGTAATGTTGAGCGACATAAAATAATAAGCGTATCTCCAAATTAAAGGAAAAAAGTATACCTTTATGCAAACCGTTACAGTAACAGTGCCATCTCTTGAAAAAAGCATGAACCAGAGGAAATTCTTTAAAAAGGCTGACGTTTTCACGTTCACTCGGTCAACACTAGATGTCATGTAACTTCTCCTTTTTTTACTTACTTTTAAACTTATTGAATAAATAAAGTAGTAAGATAAAAAAGAACAAACAGATAAACACTTAGATAGAGTTATGACAACTATTTATTATTTAAATAAGTTCCCTTTGGTGTTCAAAACGTAAACTAAAATAGTAGCAGTTACAAAGATGTATACTAGATGGCGCTAGAATGAAATAATTTCCAACAACAAACATTATAACAACACTAGCACCACACTATGCGACATACGTAAAATACAAAGTAGAAATATATGTGTATAAATTATGGGGAAAAGGTTTACAAAAGATGTTTTCAAACCACTGCTCAATGCACGGGCCTAAACCAGGTGCTAACTGAAAACATAAAAAGAATATATATAT
>DWHO01003572.1:0-11879 GCA_018247575.1 Eurytides lysithous rurik | reverse complement strand
TGTTTCATAAGATCAGGAAACGTACCACGTTCAATACATTCATTAAAAATTATTGCTAGGTGAGGCGCAATTACATCAATTATGGAGCTTACAACTCTTACTGAAATACCCCAAAGATCGGCTGTCTTCTTGATTTCCATTGTCTTCTAAAGCTAAAGCCCATTTAGCAGCAGTGGTAGCTGCTGCGTGGCTCTACCACCGTTTATGCGCGTTTAATGGACCTGAGAAGAGATCCCTCGTGTTGTTGAAGCGGTATGCGGGAATATGAAAGCTACAATAAACAAGATAATAGGTGTACGCCCTTACGCCACAACAAAATGAAGCGACCAGCCGCTATCCCAGTGTTCAGCGAAGCCATTTTCCATCGTCTCATCGTTTGTCACATTTTTGTGAAAAAGGCTTAAGAATAAATGCAGTTCTGTATCAAAATACAGTCCTCACAAACCTTGTGGAACCTCTTTCTCAAACCATGTTCAATATATTAATTCCAGCCACTATTCTAGCGCCAGCTCATAGAGCGAAAAGCAAGCAAAACTGACTGGCGCGTGAAATTGACTTCATACGACATGAAGATTGTCCCGCACCAGTCCAGACTTAAATATGTGGCATTATGAAATGTGACATCACTGGAAAGATAAGGCCTGCTAAAGACCTCATCCTGCATCACTTCAGGCATCTCTGATCAAATAATTGATATGGATCTTTTCCATGGTGCTATGGATGACTGGCCATGAATGTTGAAGGCTCATATTTTAAGTCATGGGGTAATTTTAAATAAGCACCGCTATAGTTAGCATAAGAATCTGTTTTAGTAAGTTGCTTTTAGTATATAATTGGTTACTATAGAAACAAACATTTGTCTATTGTTTCACAATAACATGTAACAGAACTTAAGATTCAACTAGGTATATGAAAAGTAACATTTATTACTAAAAAATGTACATATATTCAAATTATACAGTTAAAACAAAATATTTTCACAATCAATTATGTTACAGAACTTTAATAATAATGTTATTCCTAAATTATTAGAGTGAATAATTGCTAAATGAAACTACTTTGAAATGAAACTTATTTATTTAAAATTTGATTTAGAAATGAAGAATGTGCCTTGTTAACACTGGCAAACTGATAACATCTTGGAGAAACATTAGTGTCAGCAAAGTAATAATAAATAAAAAAAAAATTTATACAATTCTAGTTTAACAAAAACTTTTTAACTTCTTCTGGTGTTCTTTGTACAATTTCCTGAGGATCTACATAGCTATTAGCAGGTTCCATTATAGCCTTATATAGTTGTTCATAAATAGCAATAATTACTTCAAAAGCTCTCTTTTTCACCACAGATTTGTGATTATGGCTTATAAGTAGATTAAATTGTGGTAAAATATAAACATCAGGAGATAATAAAAACATATCAAATTTGTTTAAAAATGTTTTCAATGTTGATGTGTCCATGCCAGGTATAGCTGACAAGGGGCCGTTAATTTTTTCTTGCAAAATTGTATAAATAGGTCCCATATTTAAGTTTGCAACAAGAAAACTAGCTTGTTCTGATGTTAAAGTATCAATTTGTGCCTCAGATTGTGCTTGCAATCTCTCATTGTATTCATCAAGAATAGTGTATAATGACAATGTGCACTGTATGTGATATATGCAATTTAACATATAAACTGACATGTCAGTAGAGCTTAAATGACAAGCAGTTTCATTAATTGCATGTAGTAATGGGTCTAAAATATGAGTTATTATGATCTTTTTCTCAGCTGTATTAGCATTATTGGACAAACTCATTAAATCCCTCAAAAAGCTTATTAAGTTGGTCACAACTACAGATGGATTCAAGTCCAAAGGAGGGGCTTTCACCCCATGACTCAATTCCTTCTGAATTTTACTATCTAAAGTTATAACAAAAATATCTTGACTCTTCTTTGCTAATTCATTGAAAGTTTCAATCAAGTGGCCCTTAGGAATTTCTAACTCTATAGTATTTTTATAATATATTATTACATTAGTTATTGACCACAGCACCAGTGAATCCTTATCTGGTGTTAGTATAAGTTCTACTCTTACTTTAAGCAATGAGCACAAGGCTTCCACAATACTTGTTAATGCTGTTGTTATTTTTTCATCTTTATCTGGCATAGTGCAATACTTAAATAATGTGTAAAGATTATCTTTCTCTACAGGAATTATCTGATATACCCAAGCTAACATGTCCCCTATATATCGTTTTGAATCATTTGCATAAAATTCTAATGGTTTTGATCCATTATTATCACCTTTTGTAAGAATGTCTATAAATTTTTGTACTACAGTTGCTTTACGGGCTGTACAGTACTCATCTATAATATTTGAAAATAGAACTTGTCTGTTTTCAAATTTGACTAATGCCTTAGGCACTAATACATTGTTTGGTGAATCCACAAGAAGGCAAGCTCCTATTGTCCAATGATAAAGCTTTTCTATTGCAACTTCTTGTTGAAGCCCTATCATTTCCATTATTTCAAAGGCCGGTGTTTGGTACCAATATTTTACAAGAATTTTACAGTTTTCATATAATTTTTCAATCTGTGATAGAGTATTAAAAAAGTCTAAAGTAAGAGGTGGAACATTATAAAGAATCTTAATTTGCTCTGGGGCTATTTGAAATTCATTGACAAGTGCATTTACCCACTTATGTTTCTTTTTCGTTTTCGTCCTTTCCTCTTTTAATTTAGTCGTTTTAGTGATAATGTGATGAGTTTTTGTTTTGGATTCTTGAAGTCTATTAGACATATCAGAAACAGCAATATCCAACGAAGAAATGGAATCCAACAAATCTTGTAGTTTATCTTTAACTTTATTATATTCAACTAAAACCGTTTTATTAACTAATAAATCTGTTTTTTCGATTTCATTTACTAGAATTCTTCTCGTGTATGACGAATTAGCTGAACATAATTCTGACACCGTATATAAAGCTTCACTATTATCTGTAATTATATGGCTGTCAAATATTTTATTAATTTTTTGTCGTATTGGGTTATTGTAAAGTAAATCCATGATATAATTATCCACTTCGTTTCGTTTCAGAGAAATAACAATTTTATTACGAGTGTTAAACGTTGACGTCAAATGTCATTTTATATTTTTAAGTTAGCAAAAAGGGTAGAAAAAAGTAATCGTCCTTAGTATTTTTGAGTGTCGAATTATATTACTTGATAACTTTATGAATTGATTACTTTTAAAAATTTTAACCTTACGAAACAATAATAAGTTGTGACTGCTTTTAAAGTTATAATTAATTTGATGAACAGTAAAATACTAACACGCGCTATATTTATTTTATGATCTATATTTTTAACGTTGTAGATATGTACTGCATCCGTTAGACGATGGCCAAAAGAAATTCTCTATTTACTTCTAATATTTTTATATTAGCTATTTTTCCAACAATGAGAATGAATGTTTCCAATCATATATGCTGAAAGTAATAGTCCTTATATCTAGACACTATTTTTAACTAAGAATTAGAAGCATCCACAAAGCCGTTAAATGCTTCATAGAGTGGTAGTTAATGCACATGAAAACTTGTTTCATAAATTTGATACGTACAGACAACAAAGCATTTCTTTAAATTAACATTTCTAAGTTAAACGGGACCGAAGGTATTTCAGCATATTAGCATATATTTATTATGCAAGCCTCTCTTTATATTTTATTAATGAGACGCTTTACGATGCTGACCGATTATGATCCGAATCACAGTATTTCTAATAGATTGGTCTGCAATTTGGATGTATCACCCTTTTCCAAAAACAGCTATCATATTCTCTCATTCAATCTCCAACCGATACGATAGGAAAACCTTGGAATTACAAATTCATCGTCACCCTAATACTATAAAACAGTGCGCGAACCTTTGCTTGTTCAATAGTAAAAGTTAGTTGTTCCCTTTATGCTAAAATAGGCTTACGCATAACGCTTTCTAACATATATAATTTCAATCAGACATGTTATCCCCTATATACTTACCAAGGATACTTTTAGGAAGAATTTTTTTTGGTACAACGCTATCCTAATATTTCAATATGACTTACGCCAACGACAGCGATTTGATTTGCTTTATAGTAGTAGATGTGTTCTTAGTACAACTAACAAAATACGCGTGATCCAACATAGTATGAATTAATTTTCATACGCGATAGCAGTTTGATATATTGAACGGTGGTAGAGCCACGCAGCTGTTCCTGCTGCTGAATGGGCCGGCTCGAACCGGATAAGTACCACGACCTCACAAAAAATGGGCGTAAAGTGGAAGTATTTTTGCATCCCCGTTTCGACCGGTGAGTGAGGTGGCCGGTGGTCCATCACCCTCCCTGCCCTTCTCCCCTCTTTCACTATTCTCCCTAGCTCTTCCTCCATCCCCTCCCTTCTTCCGCTCCCTCTCTCCTCCTCTCTTCTTCTTCCTCCCCCTTTCAACCCCCCCTCCCCATCCCAATAAGGGCTAGCAACGCATTTGCAAGTTCTGTAATGCTGCAAATGTCCATGGGCGGCGGTAATCATTTACCATCAGGTGAGCCGCTTGCTTGTTTGTCAGCCTAATCGATAAAAAGAAAACTAAAGTAGGGCGTTTCCCGTAATTGTTTCCATTAAATTTATAGAGATTGAAAAGCACTTTTTAGAGCTTTTATTAAACTCGGAGGATTTTTTCGAAGTATCAAAATTATGTTATACTGTAATATTATACGATAAGCTAAAAATTGAAATTATAGACGACATTTTCTATCACAGCGTTATGTATTTTTTTTAATTTGACATTTATATTATTTTGGCTGAAGGTTTCATTGTTAATCTATATAGGGATGAACGATACCACCAAAGTATCGATATATTTACTCGATATGGTATCGATACTTTTTCGATACCAAGTGAAAAATATCGATACCTACTTGTATCGATAGATTTATTTTGTAAAATTAAGGATAAATACACACAACAAGAGGGTAATGAAATGAAACGGCTTTTTTTTTGGTTGTAATTAAGTATTAGTGGTTCAAATTGTTATGTAGTCTTCATTAAAAATATTTATAAAACTTTTTACTTTTTGTAACGCAATTCTTTTGAAGATGGATTATTGGATGCAGATCAGACTGAAGTATTGAGCATAGATTATCGATGTAGAAGGAGAGGCTCCGGAATAATTAGGAGTTATTTTATTGTTTAGACTACTGCCTGCGGTGTCGTCACCTCTAGTTTCCTTCTTTCTTCTGAATTTATTGAAATTTATTTATCTTCAATAACGCCAGTATGCAATTTACTTGTTAAATTTAACGTCTTGCACTTGTGCCAAAGTATTAATTACTATTATATTGTAGATTAGATTTGAATAGATATTCTTACATTGAAATGTTGTTATTAGAGGATGCAACGTAATTGGAATGGCTTTTAAATGCTCATGCAAATTAGTAAGTTTATTGCAAATTAGTTAGTAATTAGTGGGAAGTATTGCCACTATTAAGTACGAAACGAACAATGAATTAAAAAATTGCCGACGACTGGTTGGATTGTTTTCTCTCTATACAAACACAAACAAGCCTGCCAACTGCGAAAAATTTGGTGGCGTCGAAAACTTCTATTAACTGTTAGTGAAAGAAGTGTTGGAAAAATGTTGGATCAACTTATATAATTGGCCTTTTTGTTAAAACAATAAAATAAAATTGTGATACCAACACACCGATATGATTACTTTTGAGCGATACCTATTTGGTATTCGGTTGTAAAGTATCGATACCAAAAATACATGGTATCGAAAGAAAAGTATCAAGTACTTGTATTTACTCGTATCGTTCATCCCTAAATCTACCTAAAAAGACATCGAAGTAACCTCAAAAATATTTGTTTTTAATTTAATTTTATGGGAAAAATAAAAATTTTTGAAAATGGGGTCTAGGCAAATTACAGAAAAATCGTTGTCATTAATAAGATCCTTGCCAAGGATATCATTGGGTAATATACGTGATAACCCAGGTTCTAAGAGAACAGTAAGTTAATCTATTCAGAACAAAATAACAATATTTTTAAAATATTTTATAATTGCTTTCGTAATGGTTTTTTTTTGTACTATATGTTTACTAAAGGCAAACTATCACATCTATCGTAACCTTTACATAATTATACATCATATTAATACAGTAGTGAAATAATTATTTCACTATTTTGTTTTGTGTTACTGTGTACGAATCATATAATTATATATTGTAGCAAAAACGTGGACGTGGTCAACACGGAGGAGACAAACATGGAGCGGGTAATAAAGGGTCGGGACAAAGACAGAATTATATGAGATTGGGTTATGAAACAGGCAATAATCCCTTTTATCTTCGAGTTCCTAAAGAGCCATATTATAAAGGACATCAGTAAGTTTAAGCATTTTAAAGTTCATATTTAATGAATCACATTATGGTCACCTCACAACTATGAGTGACAAATGCAGTATAGAGCCAAGTTGTTTTTAATTAGTGCAGCACTGTGTAGTAATAGACAAATATATTGTTGATCATCAGATGCACAAGTCGATTGTCGAATTTCTATTTTTTTTAATCAAATAATTAATAAAAAAGACACACAATAAAAGAATGTATGACAATCACTTACTATACATTTTCAAATGAGAATAAGAAAATATTAAAAAAAAAAGAAATAGGTACGAGTAATTTTTTATATCCAGTTCGTGGAAACCTAGTATTTCCATTGGTTTGGTGCCTGATGTAGCTTTACAGAGTGAGCCGTATAGGCTAAAATAAAAAATATCAATCAGACATTTGTCATATGTACTAGTTTCTTGTTGCTTCTATTGTGAATTAGCTTAAATTAAGATTGTTGATAAAATATTCATCCATTAAAAGTAATATCTGTACAATATAACTGTACATAATATTCATCACTCATATTTTTTTAAACAATATATTGAAATTAAGATATCAATAGTTACATATTTTTAAATCTTTCTCAATTATTTTCTATATGATAAATAATCATTTAGACTGTTTTGTTTTCTTTCCTTCAGCTATTCAGTCATTTTCTTACAATCTTACTACATTTACAAATAAATGGAAATTTGTTGTATGTATTACTAGGTTTTGTGGCATATACATAGTATATTTTTCATAAATATACCTTACTTAACAAATTTACCAAATAAGTAATAATTACTACAGATTTTGAAATTGATAACAATATGGAAAATACTTGTTTCAGTTTTAGAAGACAATATCCACCACTCTCTTTATTAGAACTACAGAGTATAATTGATCGAGATCGTTTAGATGTTTCAAAACCAATTGATGTTGCAAGTATTGTGAAATCTGGGATTTATAATATATTTCCTGATCAGAAACAGTTTGGTGTACATCTAACAGATGAGGGAGCAGATATTTTTGGGGCAAGAATAAATATTGAGGTGCAATGGGCAAGTGAACAAGTCATCGCTGCTATAGAGAGAAATGGAGGAGTTATTACAACTGCATATTATGATCCACATAGCCTTTTTTTGCTTAAGAACCCAAAAAAGTTTTTTGAATCTGGACAAGCTATTCCTAGGAGAATGATTCCCCCATCAGATTGTATTGAATATTACACTAGCCCACAAAGTAGAGGCTACTTAGCAGATCCAGAGAAGATATCACAAGAGCGATTAAGATTAGCACAAAAGTATGGCTATAATTTACCCAAGCTTGAAAATGATCCATATTATGAAATGTTAAGTGAAAGAAAAGATCCTAGACAAATATTTTATGGATTAGAACCAGGATGGGTAGTAAACTTAAAAGATAAATGTATTCTTAAACCAACAGATGAGGACCTCCTTAGGTTTTATTCTTCTTAGTATGTGTATTAAATAAACAGATATGAATGCGAAAACTCTTTATTTTAATTACAACACAGTATTGTCAGTTTAAGTCTGCAAAAAAAGTTAACCATTACATGGTTTTCCTTTTATTACCTGTTTTTATTGTACATGAACTTTCTTTTATGATGCAAATAACATAATTTGTTTTTTTTTGCAATCAATTATTACAAAAGGAACCTGTTAGTAATAACCTAGCAGCATATTCAGTATCTGTAATGATCTGGTTTGAAGGGTCCTTCTGCTGGGACACCAATATATTTGGCTTGTTTTGGAGTCAGTTTTGTGAGCTTAACACCAAGATGGTCTAAGTGAAGAGCGGCAACTTCTTCATCCAATTTTTTGGGTAGAGTATGAACACCAATAGGATAAGCATTGTGTTTCGTAAATAACTCAATTTGAGCCAATACTTGGTTTGTGAATGAATTGGACATGACAAATGAAGAATGTCCAGTAGCACAACCTAAATTAACGAGTCTTCCAGCTGCGAGAACAATAATATGATTTCCATTTTCCAACTCATAACGGTCCACATGCTGTTTTATATTTACTTTTTTTGCATTTTTGTCCAACCAAGCAACATCAACTTCACAATCAAAATGTCCAATGTTGCAAACTATTGCATCATCTTTCATCCTGATGAAATGTTCCTTACAAATGATGTCAATATTTCCTGTTGTTGTAACAAAAATTTGACCCACTTCAGCTGCTTCTTCCATTGTTGTTACTTGGAATCCTTCCATTGCTGCTTGAAGTGCATTAATAGGGTCAATTTCAGTAACAATAACTCTTCCTCCAAAGCCTTTGAAAGCTTGTGCACAACCTTTGCCAACATCACCATAGCCACCTACTACACACACTTTCCCTGCAATCATTATATCTGTTGCTCTTTTAATTCCATCTAACAATGACTCCCTGCATCCATATAGATTATCAAACTTGCTCTTAGTTACTGAATCATTGACATTTATTGCTGGTACTTTCAAGTGGCCTTCACGGAACATTTTGTACAAATTATGTACACCAGTTGTAGTCTCTTCAGAAATACCTTTTACATTTTCTAACAAATGAGGATACTTTGTATGTACTAAGTTGGTTAAATCTCCACCATCATCCAAAATCATGTTCAATGGCTGAAATAATAATATATTTGTTACTTTCATATTAGTGTACCGTTAAATAATTTTAATTATTTTTATTGAATTTTGAGTCGAGTGAATATTACTTACTTTACCATCAGGGAAAATCAGTGTTTGTTCAATACACCATGTATACTCTTCTTCAGTTTCACCTTTCCAGGCATAAATTGGAATGCCTCTAGCAACAAGGGCAGCTGCTGCCTCATCCTGTGTGCTATATATATAGCTGCTTGACCATTGTACCTAAAACAAAAATTAATATATATAATATAAAAATTTTCTGATACAAGCATGGATAATTTTAAATTTGTCAAGACAAACAGAACTGAGCTATTTAAATAAAATTGCATTTAACTTATTTAGTTTAACAACTCTAAAAACAAGAGTTATTAAACATCTTTCCATTTCTTTCATATGCTTTATTTTTTTTAATAATTTAGTGTGTGTGATTTACACAAGAGGGTTGTGATTTACACTAAATTTACATTCATGTGTATTTGGCATAAAATAATGGTAAATAAAAGAAGTATACATAAATAAATTGTAAAATACAATAGTTTTAGAAATCTATTGTAATTTTTTATCAGATGTGTTTATCTTTAACAAGTTGACAAGACCAGCTATTTCTGTATTGAAATTTTATTGCATCATCATTTTAGATCAAAGGTGAAAGATAAACCATGCAACCTCAAGACAAATATCTGTACTAGAAGAGATAATGAGTGAATGAATGTTTTGATAATTACTCAATAAAAAAAATGTTACTATAATCACTATCTCAGTCTGTTTATTTAATAAAAAAAATGTATTTATATAAATGTCACAAGATAAAGATTATACATGTAATAATAATCTTTAGATTTTTAATATATGTTATGTTATCTACAATAGATATGTCATCATTTTTTCATATTGTCTGATAAGCATTACATGAGAATAACTTATCATAGTACTTGACTTACTTTTTTGTTAGTAGAAATTTAGATATTAGAACAGATATTTAACTAAATATAATGTTAATAAAAAAAACAAGCAAAAAAACTAGAATGAGTTATAACTAAATCTTAATATTTAGTGTAAAATAAAATTATTATTCAAAGCAGGTTGCAAAAATTAATTTACTGCTACTGTCTTATGTACTTACTTCTGCTCCTAATTCAATTAGAGTTTCTATGAGAACAGCGGTTTGTACTGTCATATGAAGGCTACCAGCGATTCTTGCCCCTTTAAGAATTTTACCAGGAGCATATTTACGGCGGCAAGACATTAGACCTGGCATTTCCTTCTCTGCTAACATAATTTCATTTCGACCCAGCTCTGCTAATCCTAAATTGGCTGTAAATAAAGTACGCATTTTTACTGATGGTTTATTTAACACATTCAAGGTATTGTAACATTGTCTTATTTATATCTTAATCGCCAATAATTATATATTATATTATGATAATCTTATATCACACAGATATGTTGATATCTTTGTTAATGGGAATACAAGTACATGTAAGATAGATAATTTAAATGATTATTTGAAATTTATCATTATAAAGTACATCTTTATGCCACAATGCGTAATATCATGTAATCTTTATTATTGTTGGCAATTCCGACACATGGGATTAAGATAACCTAAAATAATTATAGAAAAAGTTTAAAAACTATTCCTAAGATCGTTGATTGTTAAAATAGAAAAAATTAATTTCCCATCATAATAATAGCAATTTTGCTTACCTATTTTGTATGAAGGTTTCATTATTTTGTTCTGGAAAAAAAAAGTTAACAGTAAATAAATCAAAGTTGTCAATTTAGTAAATTAACTTAATACAATAAGAATAAAGTAATACTTACTTTAAACTGTTATTAGTAAGATATTTAAATTGATGGACGAAACACTACTCGCCCACGAGAACTGATGAGATGTACTAAACACGCCGGGTCGCAGGCACGCAGTCGAACTCGGATGTATCTTATAGCAAAGACAATTTGATATTTATAGTGATGTAACTAATGACGGATAGATTTCGCATAGATATCACTAACTGTTGGTATTTCTGAGTATTGTGATTTAGAAGATTAAACTAAAATGCTATATGTGGCGATGTTCAATAATAAAAAGTGTAAGCAATACAAGTTAAAAGCATTTAACCTAAAGAAGACAATATAGCTGATAGAACCACCGATTTCGACTATATGCCATGCCGGTCGTGCGCTGTACGATTAAGTAGTTTATACTTAATTTGTTTTTCTTTTACAAAAGAGCTGTTAAAATTTTAAAATTAGTCAAAAATAATTGGCAATTGTAAATCTTCGAAACACTGTTATGGATAGAAGTGAAAGGTTGGTGTTCGGAAATTCGCACGTCTTACTGGAGGATATCAAGCCTTCACACGTCGCTTTTTTGTGATCGGACTGTGGTCATGAAAGGGAAATCTCTGCATAGGTTCCACAGTTTGTCCGATCTAACAACGCTTCTTTAGCTTTAAATGATTCCGAAAAGGCTGAATGCTGAGCGGGAAATTTAGAGGACCAGTGCGGTTCTTCGGGCGCACATTAATCAGGTCCACTGGACAACGGTGGGACGTAAAACCTAACGTAGAATTGTGTTACCAACAGACAACAGTAAATCAATAATTTAGTGCTAAGTGCTAAGAAACTAAATGTTTTGAATTTACTCTACCAAATGTTAAGAGTAAAGGTTTCAGCTTGCTTCTTAACAACGAAACACTGGAACTTACTGATTCAACTGTTTTTTCTGGTATAACTTTAGATAAAAAGCTACAGTGGAACCCCCATCTTTCAACACTCGCAGGTAAACTCAGTGCAGCCGTCTTTGCAATAAGGAAAGTAAGACA
>DWHO01003571.1:0-11880 GCA_018247575.1 Eurytides lysithous rurik | reverse complement strand
AACCAGTCCATACTTCGCGAGCTCAACAATAAAATCAGACTTTCCACTACCTACCTGCGAAAAACCCTTGATTTCTTTGGCCACATTGCACGAAAGGATGGACATAATCACGAACAACTAATGGTTACGGGTAAAGTGGATGGCAAATGGCCGCGGAGTCCGAACCCAACTAGTCAGACCAAATCCGGTTGTCGCTGAATACCAAGTTGCATGACGCTCTGCACCGCGCCAAGAATAGAAATCGATGGAAAAATATCATAAAGGAGAAATTGACTTCCCACCAAAGGGTTCACGACCCTCAGTAATGAGGAACACGATGCGAGGAGGATTTAAATGAATTTTTTTGGGACCTTATTAGTGGAGTGATCATCACTAAAATAGATTGGTGGGCATTGATCTATTTTACAAATTTGTTATTAATTTTCAACACATAAATAATATGTACTGTATAACATACTGTTCTCACGGTTGTAAAAAAAATATGTGTAAAATATGTGTCAGAATATCTCTCTATTGATGTATTCGACTGCTAACTAATTCATTCCAGTGACATTACACCTCATCAAACTGTTAATTTACAAAAAAAACAAAGCTTCATTAATATATCAAATAAGATAGACCACTCAGTATTTAGATAAATAATCTTAAAATCGTGTTTATGAAATAGTAGAAAAGCTTTTTAATAATAAAGGTGTTCCACTCTCTTAGTGGGAAATCACCACTTATACTAGAAGTTAGGCATGTTGGTGCTTAATAGCTATAATCGTTTGAGTTCATAAGCGTGATTATGAAAGTTTATTCTTTAATTGTACACTATGTATATTTTGTCTATTCTACTAATTACATGGATACTCTTGTATATTTATAGTAAAGTAAAATATAAATGCATCACATATTAATACAAAGCTTTAAGCGAATTAAGTTTATCTTCCCCATTATAACAATAACTTACTGTCCTCATTGTGAGAAAATAAACTTTCATCATATCTGTTGCGTAATATTTTACATTCATTTGCAGAATGCTGTGTTATCCTGTTTAATGAAAATTTACGCAATATCCAATCGCATTAAAATAAATTTACTTATTTTTTTTGTTATTAGTAACTAATAAGCTCATATTTTTTGAAGTTAATACTTAAGTGCTTTTTGGCTTAAAATTTTTCGTCCAATTAATTCTAAATGTTTGTTTGAATATTTAAGATAACAAATATAAAACATATTCTTTTTAATATTAATATTATTCATCGGCTTATATATAATTTTCTTAAACACGCTTTTGTTTTGTGCAATTTTATATACAACGTAAAAAATTTTTTCCGATTATTCATTTTTATATCAAATGTTGTTGATTCGAAGCTAGTAAATTTTACTTGGAAAAACAACGCCGAATATTTAAATATCATAGAGTTATGTACGTATATTTATGAGAACGAATAAAGTCAACAGTAATCGCAAGGTCTTGTTGAAAATTAGTTAATTATGAAATATAAAGTTAAATTAAACAAAGTTATATTTGAGTTATAAGATTTACTTTTAAACTTTCTTGATGTAAGCGTCAATACCCACTCGAATCTTTAATACCTACTTCAAAATGTTGTCAGCTCTATAATTTTAAGATTGGCTAATCTGGTAGTTATTACGAATAATGTATATGTATATATTCACGCTTCATATAAAAAGTTTGTAAAAGCGGGCCAAAAACCTATACTTTTCACTAGTGGACAATATAAATTGATCGATTAAGCTGGCGAAATCTGCTTGCCAGCTCTTTTGGAGACGCGTGTATTAATCTATTCCTAAATTACTTACTAGAAGTAGTAAAGTCGAATAAAATTGATATAAATTTCAGAATATTGTTTTCCCTAGTGTTGTTTTGCAGGGTCCGTTTAGGGTAGTACCACAGTACCTTGACACTTATTCTGTTGTAGCAGTAGCATGCGAACTAAAATCGTAACACCGTTTTGGTGATACGGTATGCATTTGTAGCTTTCTTTAATGACAATGTTGACAGCGTAAGTGCTGGGTAATGAGATAGACCATTTAATACCTTCGGTTGACTAGAGCAGTGCATAGCCAAGCAAACTGAACTAGCGCTATTCATATCGCTACGTGGAAATATATTGTCATGGGCAACCGCGACCCTTATCATCAGGCACACAACTTGCTCGACTCGTCGTTTAATTTTCAAAAAAAAAAATGCAGTTAATAATTTATATTCTGTTCTTGTTAATTCAATTACGCAAAACGTATAGTCACGTGCGCCGCTTTCGTAACACCAGCGTGTGAAACGGGATTGATAAATTGCGACAACTTAATAAAGCTCACTCACCATACAAGCTCCGTGCAAGATAGATTACAGTTAGCGAAAGAAATAAATTAAATTATATTCTAACTCGCAGATACACCTCTTATATTTGCAAGGAATACAGAACAGAAATTTAACTAGGCAAGAAATAGCTATTGTCATTGCCACAAAAGTGGGCTATAATTAGAATAATATCTGATGATGCGTGATGCTTTTGGACTAAAAGTTAAACTTACTTTTAGTCCAAAAGTATTTACTTTTTGTATTCCTAAATAGGACATGCTATAAAAATCTAAAATAAAATAAAAACGATGTGACTTAAGCCAAATTTTGCCATATTCTTTTGGTCTTTTTATTTTATTTTCTGTGTTTTAATCTATTAAATTGTACCGAAAAGCTAGAGCTTTTCGGTACATTTTGTATAAAGGAAAAGGTTCAAAATAAATAAAATAAAATTATATCCTGTTTGTTGAAATAAAAGTTTATTTTAAAAACTTGCCCGAAAAATTGATGAGAATTTTTTTTCTGTAAGCTGAAAAAGTTTTTAGAATTGTTTTTTTTTATAAAATATACGTTACTCCAAGAATGATTTAAAGAATTTGCTTTATCGGAAGAATGTCTTCCGATCGAGCGAAATGTGTCATGTTACAGCGAAATACTTGGTTTTTTTTTTTCAACTTTTTAACAAACGCTAATATAAGAATCTTTGTAATAATGCTAATACGTTATTCTACTGAAACGTATAGGATAAATAGCAATGCTGAATTAAAATGGCTTTAAGTTTATATTTTATAATTTATTATATATATTTTTTTATATTAACTAAACGTCAATTGATGATGTCAAAATGCTTTGGCCTCTGTTGGTTATATTTTTTAATACAATGTTTGTAACCATCTAACAAAAGTTTGATGATATTTATGCACACTTGTGCCGAAAAATATCATTTGTTATAAAATGTAATGGGGCCCTACATTAAAACATAAATTTTCTTCAGAATTATCCGCTTATTCTTTCATGCCTACACCAAGAATACATTGACCGCCCTTCGTATCAAGATTCAAGGGAAATAACCAAAGTAAGGAAAATAGTAAAGAAATATGGGAAGCCGTAGCAAGCATTTATAATCTAAAGCAATCTGCCTCCGACAATAATAAACTTGGTAGATATCAGGCAGGCAAAACTTCAACTTATTATATTTTCGACTCCACTGTAATTTAAATGAAGAAAAAGTTGTTATGCTAGTTGATATGTTACGAGGCACTTAAATGCTTTAAGTTTGATTTGAAACCGACAGGAAATGAGTAATATTATGGAAATTTAAAATGCCGAAGGCTCTAACAAAATCTCTTCTTCATGTTATAATGCAATTCATCAATTATCTGTCAACTTTAAATTATCTAGAAAAGTACTTAGGTTTTTGATAATTGGCCAGGCTAATTACTGTTTTAGGCAGTATCGGCTCATTAGTAATGAAAGATTTGGTTTTCGACGCAAAAGATCTACGGCATTGTAACAGATTTTATTGTTAAAAAGTGAACTAGCGTGTTGGTAGCTTCTATTTCCGTGCCTTGAATTTAAAAAAAATGTTAGTGTTAATAGAAATACGACGATTTTGTCTTTCTTTCCTCTTATCTGACTAATGATTTTGAAGATTCACAGGGTCCTTCGCGGTCGTACACTGCTTTTAATTTATGTGAGCAATCTTTACAGTAAGTAATGTAAATGCGGTACTGTTAAATTGTGCATTTGACACTGCAATCATTTTCTACTGCAAAACGAGATTAGAAGGAAGAAACTTTATGAAATGGTCATGTAGCTGAATGGCTTGAGGAAAATATTATATTTTGATAAATTAGGACTCTAAGTCAAATGACATGCGTTTCATGATCTCGCAATGATGATGCTACAGCCGCTCGGAAGCAGACTAATTCGAGCTTCGGGGGAGGTCTCCATTACTCGGGCAGCGACTCGATCAGCTAAGGCTGACCGGTGGCGGAGGAGAGAGCTAGGGCCATTTTACACTAACTACGGCAGTGCTAGTGTAGTTGTATACGATATTCTATTGCATCCTAAATTCAATACAGCAGTCATACGACACCGACTTTATGGCGGATCTACAGAGGGCCGTTGTCGTATAAACGACGGGCCAGACGAACCAGAAACTCCTGGATTGACTTTATTCGGAGGTCATTGGAGATAACACTATTCCTAATGTAATGCCCTGGTGCCTCTGCCTTTGCGCGTACGCTAGTCCATACTACGCAGGAGTGTGGTATATATCAGGCTATCCACATAATAAATCGCTTCGTAGAGGCCGAGACCGTTTATACATCTCGTAGACGTCGATTTTGGCACTTACGGTACGCGGTACTATGTACTATCCTGGTAGATGGGGTATGCAGCAGCTTCAGCTGCTTTGGCCTGCTGGATGCAATGGTTCACTTAAGGTACTTGATCTCGCAAATTATTTATATTTAATCAACATACGAATGCCTTGCTTGTAATCAAATATCTTAGTACTCGACTTCTCATAGTATACTACGTACTCAATCATCGTTTATTCGTAACTAAATAAGACCTTGTTTGATTTTATAACAGTAATGTAGTAGAAGTAAAAGTAACTCACATAGTTCTGATAAATCTTCAATCAAACACGAAGTTCACCAGAAACACGTAAATCACAAAGAACAAGTCAACCCTTGTAATTTTGTAAATCTTCGTTTTCTCTAGGATAAACATAAATCAAAAGAGCCAGTAAATTCTCTATCGAACGTGATATTTGCCATAGTCATGAAGATGATAGAAATAGATATTACGGAGCCAGAGAATTGTTCCAACGCAAGTCTGCAAATGCTCAACTTGTGGTCAAAAATAGCGAAGTCTATCATGAATTACGACTCTTTTATTGAATCTACAAGCATAATACGTTCTTTTGTTTATGTGGATAATACAAATTATAAAATAAATCTGTTTTTTTTACAATAATTAATTTATCGCGATTAACTTAAATTTATACACTAGACATTACAAACACTTTACAGCATGCGCTGTATAGTGTTTTCATCGTGGGGAATTTAAACCTAAAGAAACGATTCGACAAATATTTTCGTTACATAAGAATGATACTATCGTTTTAATTGGTAAAGTTAACACTCGGTGTTTTTTGTTCTATGATTACGCCACATTACGCCAATTACACTCATGCTAAGTCGAGTGCTAGTTGTAAAAAATTACTTTAAAAATGTTATACTTTTTATTTTTCTCCCCCTCCCTCCCCCTTTGCCAACCTTAAAGGCCGGCAACACATTTGCAAGCTCTGAAATGTTGCAAATGTCCATGGGTGTTGGTGGTCCCTTACTATCAGGCGAGCCGCTTGCTCGTTTGTCAGCCTAATGCATAAAAAAGAAACAATTATTTTCTCTTAGGTAATTTATTTTGAAATTATACATACTTTCATAATAAATCTTTCATAAAATATTTGACAAATAAGAATTTCACTAATACATTTCGCAGAAAGGCTTATGCGTTTCCGTATAGTTTTGCTGGACCTCAAGAAGTTTGTTGTCTAACTTTTTTCCTACTTCGATGTAAGCCAAGCTGTCTTTATTAGCAAACTTTTATAAGAGAAAACGTGAAATGAAATAGTGTTAATAAAGATAGTAAATAAAGAGAATTTAGATATGTGTAAGTTGAAATAAAATGTTACATTTCTTTATCACACGGTTTATTTAAAATGAATATATGATAGATAATTTTAAATTTTTATCAAAAGAGAAAAAAAAATTAATAAGCATTATATATTAAAAGAATCGAATCCATACACGACGAGTAAGTACATCTTGTTTCTTGTTTGCTCAATTTCAGTTCTATAATAAAAACAGTATAATGTTACACACACATATAAATATATTATATCATGCCATATTGTCACCGAAGTTACGATTACACAAAATATATTATACAAAAAAGCTTTTAATATTCTTTTTTTTTATAAAGGGCCAGTAACTATTTTAGGCTGATTTCATACCTATAATCACAAATCATCAGCCTACTGCCGTTATCCCGCCTATGCGTAAAGTTATGATTTTATTAAATATACTAGTATCAGTACCGATTTATTAACTACGGACCTTCGTCTTCTTTATAATTAATTAGAAATTTGGAATTGTTTAAGGCACAAATTTTAACATTAAAGTTAAAAATTTGAAGACAATGAACGAAGGCTTTCAAAAACCTTTCGACACGCATTGGTGTAATAATAATATGAATATGCATATGGGATTTTTGACGAGGTTAACAAGAAGCAGATTGTAGTGCAATCTGAATATAGTTGATTTATATATGTACTATATCATTCGTTGTACCGTTTTTTTTTTATATTTGCCTTAAACTTATCGCTGATATACAATTACTTCTGTGTCATTCTTCTGGGAGGTCGTTGTACTTTTCTCTCACATCGGAAGATGCGTGGCTCAATCAAAGTAAAATGACTAGTCTAAATACTTTGTTAAGTCAAAGTATGCAAGTTTTTATATTCCTGTACATAAACATTATTCAGTTATTTGTATTAGTAAAAACAATTCTCTTATTATAATTTGTATGTTTTATTAATACGTATAATTGACTTTTACCCAAATTATAAAACTATCCTCAGTAGCCTGTTTTGCTATATCCCGTATTTTACTTTGCTATATATAGTTCAACTTAAGAGTTACTGCTTTTCTATGTTATCTGCGTCACATTTTCCAAATGGCGAGATAGAGATGTCACGTTATAAAAACTTATATACGATAAAAACTTTCCGAGAGATGCTCAATCCCTCTGAAAGTTTTCTTGCTGCTTGAAGTCGATTAGAAAGTATGTTAACATTGTATGTATGCATAGTATGTTAACATTGTATGTATGTTTACTTTGATTTATAAGTATTTCTATTTTTTTATTGCACCTACCACGAAGTCTCTCCACGCCCCGGGTTGACTGGGAGAGAATGCCCAATGGCATTAAGTGGCTTTGTAATTCCTAGCTCTAAGATTTTGCAATAAAGTGTAAATAAGTAAATAAACATTGTTATTAATTGCTTAAGCATAGCATAAAGTAAATAAATAAATGGTGACTAAAGATTATTAAAACATAATATTCAGTATCGATCATTAAAAAAAATTAATAAAGTTTTTCTA
The DNA here is from genome assembly GCA_018247575.1 of Eurytides lysithous rurik. Lineage (NCBI taxonomy): Eukaryota > Metazoa > Arthropoda > Insecta > Lepidoptera > Papilionidae > Eurytides > Eurytides lysithous. The sequence goes on along the minus strand of DWHO01003571.1, from coordinate 4,395 downwards.
AAACAGCACATTATTTAGCATTATTTAATAAATTACATGAATTCAATAATTCATTTCATTTACCGGAGTAAATTTTTTCACGAATTACAAATAATTGCTCTGGATCTTGAACATTTATTCATATAAAATTCATGTTCGCAAAATTAACTTATAATATAAGATATTATAATTATGCCCCTTAGTTAGCAGAGCCCCCCAGCAGTAAAAAAAAATTAAAACATTTAAACACGTTCGGGGGTGGTTAAAAAGTAGCAAAATGTCACAAACGCCTTTTTTCTACCATTACACTTTGCATAATAACAATTTGGTAATTTGCCAAGTCACTAAAACCCTCCAGACGTTTAACTGATACCCCAAGTATCTATGACAGATTTAGGCAGTTTCCAATTATTCAATAAAATTGTTCTGGTAAAAAAATATACTAACGTAATATTACTTTGTTGACTTGTTTAACCTTTATTATTGTCACTAATATGCAATGGAATAACAGTTCAATGTGATTTTTGGCACGCTTAGTATTTGGGACGGGGATTGATATCGACTATTTATATTCGCGGAAATCGTATTCAAACTCGAAATCTACTTGGTGTTGCAAAGGAAAAGTATTATGACCCATGATATAAGATCGTATAAAAATAATGAATATATAATGTAAATCGCAATAATATATCGTGAATTAACGCGCTGATTATCTGCATGTGTAAAGTTTATGATCTGTATATTATTATTTATTAAAGCTTATCGTTTTGTTAAATTTTTTTCACCAATTATTACATTTTATGCGAACCATGAAGGCAGATATGATGAATGTTTGTTATTTTTATCATGATTTTAACTCCCAATAATAAAAAAGATTTAACTTATTATTAAGTTAAATCTTTTTTACCGAGAAATAAAATGTAAACATGTAAATAAAGTTGACCTTTGGCACAGTTGCTTACGGGTCGTGGTTTTAATTCCCACCTAGGGCTAATATTTGTATGAAGTACACATAATTGTTTCGGATCGGGGCCATCTGTGTTAGATGGGTCCATGTGAAATTTTGTCATGGAAAACACTCATATAATACAAGATACTTCTATTTTAAAAAAAGAAGTAGCGTTTTTTTTTAAATACTGATTAATTTCGAATTATTTTAATTATTGTAGTAAGTGAAATTTTTCTGCGTGAGATATACATTAAACTGGCTTGTAATTCTTAAACATTATAGATTTTATTTTCATAAATTAAGCAAATGTTAGTCTTAAACATTAACTTTGTAAATTTTCTTCATATTGTTATATTTTTTTTTATAATCGAACCTATATGTCCATTTACTCAAGCAAACTATACGTATTTTTATATGTATACTTGTCTCTATTATTATATCTTACTTTAAAAAATTGGTCCAGCGGTTACCTATAACTGAAGAAGGAAAAATAACTTGTTACAATTATTGTCAAGTTATGCTTTTATTAACTGTTAGCTATTAATTTTTTTCTTCTTATCTTCAGTTTTAAAGTCAGAGAGAGACAATATTTTACGGGGGATTTTATACTGCGCTAGAAAAATTAAACAATTTTTTCTATACACTATATAGTAGTAGTACGCACGTATTTTTTTTTAGTAAACGATATAACGATTTCACACGAAATGTCTTTTTATTACAATTTAAGTGGGTTACATATTTTTGAATATTAAATGAAATCGGTTTTTCACGTTATCTCTACTATGGCTTTCTTACATGATATTTGTACTATTTTTAGTTTACAACACGCGTTCTGAGTTCTCTAAATTCGTGCATTTAGGTCGAGATTGCGAAAGCATTGTGCTTTATTAATAGTGCATGAACCACCATGGTAATGAAAGATCTCCCTTGGTTTAGAATTTTTCAACATATCAATTTGTAATTTGTCTTAAACGTGTAAAGTTTGTAAATATCGCTTATTAAGTCTGTACGTAGATTTATTCGTGTTTTGGATAAAAGCAATTTTTAATCTAAGGGGATTGATTTGGGAGATTACTTGTTAGTGATTACTGAGAATAGAAGTGTATTATTAAATTGAATTATATCCAAGTCCCAGTTAGTTTCCATGTTCTATTTTCATGTTATTTAATACATGTACTGTGCAATTTTGGTCAGTAGAACGTGCAACTTGCAATTATTGAAGCTATCATTAAAAAAAATATAGATAATCCAAAATATTATTTTAAAGTACCTTTAAGAGCGGCAAAATCGGTTTAGATTACAAAAACTTTTGACACCAGTGATTGATGAGTGACGTTTGATTACGAATGATACTTCTATCGCTATCCATTTTTAGATAGACTAAGTCTTTTGCCGATGACGGGTTCGCTTAGCGCCATCTGCGTGCTACTGCCATCTGATGCAGAGGCGGATTCTGTTCATTTGACAATTTCTAGGAAGTACATTAGGACTCATATTAGCGCATTGCAAGTTTGGAGTTATACAATATATAATTCGGACTACGGAAAACGCACATTCGGCATATAACATACATTTAATATCTCTGGATGATAAGCGGTGCAAAACACAATAAGTTCAAACGGAACTGTGCTATTATGAAGAAGTTATTTACCATCAGGTTAAACTTGATCGTCTGTTCGTTAATTTTTTAAAACAAGTTTCACGCATTATGTTAAGGGCATAAAAGCAAAGAAAATTATTTAGAGCACAAATTCCTTTCTTTGAGTATTTGATACTTATTCGTCCGATGAAAAGAATGTTTGTTATGGGATTAAGTTCAAGCACGGCCACGTAGACGAAATAAAATCAACTGAAAGCATCGCAAGGATAACTTTCTGTGATAAATTATTACTTTCATTTGTGAAAAGATAACAATAGAAATAAGTAGATCTGAGCTTTTATTTTCTTTTTACAGCAAGCACGTGCAAGACTTTTTTTTAATTGTTATATTTATTTTTAATTGGTAAGATAGTAATACGAGTATCTTGTAATATAACCGCGTTTTAGATAGAGACGTACATTACATAAGTACAAACGCCCAGAGTTTTTGTTGTTTGTCTCACCGTTTTGATTTTTGATCATATTTTACTGTTTTTCTTTTTAATTCTTAGGAATAAAAAGCAACGTCGTCGATGCCATACCTCGACGACGTATTACTGATCCCACAAAAATATACTTGCTTGTCGCTCTGTTACAAAATGTGCAAGTATGAAAGGAAAGGTTAGTTCTTTAGTTACAAAAAACACTTTCGATTTCATGATAATACTAAGATTTGTCGGCGCCCTCACCGAAGTTTAGGCTAAAAATTGCCGTAATATTTTTTAATTGCAAATCCGACTATATTTTGAAGAAAAGTAGTCCTTAAGGCATAAAAGTTTGGCCACATGTTATGTGCACCAATAACAAATAAAAAACCTTAAAATTACAATCCTTCCATTCAACCAGTGTAAATACAGTTTTTTCAAATATTCATTGATTAATTAATATAATAAAACTTAAAAAATAATTAGTATAATAAAACGTAACTGAAATAAAGTTTTGTTTGTTGACCTAAATAGTAATTAACCTTAATTTTTATGTTACTTATTATTTGTATTATTTTGAGCAACTTGAGCTTATTCCTAGTGCTCGTGCCATATAATTTTTAATCACAATTTTCTGTGAATTATGAATATCCTTGTGTGCTAGATAAAACATCTAATTTCCGTAAAAATGTACAGATGCGTGAGTTGTTACTTATGGCTTTTGATAATCGTAAACGCAATAAGAGCTTAAAACAAGCCTACATATAATATGAAAATTTTATTATAACTATCCATAGAACATTACTCCATGTTGCTCCGGTTGATTTGTCTTCCGCTTTCGCCATGTGTGACTTATCTAACTCAATTTCCGTGCCGTAGATTGCATACGGCCCTAGTTATTTGTTTCGTATTAAACAACAGGAATGGGAATTTATGGGTGTTCTTCTGTTTTAAAACAAGTAGCCTACATTTTAAAACTCATTTATAAATTATTCGCACTTTGAGACAAAAAAAAAACCTATTACTTTACATATTCAGCACACGTTCAATGGGACAAAAGAAAAGTATTTTGTAGTAATTCGTTTAATTTTTATATTTTATTTCAAGCTTTCGAAGGCTGCATACTGAACGAACCATCCTTTCTTACAAAATATTAGAAAATTGTGCTATTAAATTTTTAAAGTGTTGTTTGTTAAAAAGAAAGGCATAAAAATTTCTGGGTAACGAGCAACTTAGAAATAATTAGTTTAGAACTTCTGTAGTTTAGTGTGTGTGTCGGCAGCCACGGTTATTCGCTCCGTACATCGGATTCCGACTGTCCGTAGACGATAATCTCCCGAGTAATTTTAATAAAGTAAATTAAAATTTTGACACAACACGCATGTCCTTATGCGTGACCCCGCA
>DWHO01003570.1:0-11883 GCA_018247575.1 Eurytides lysithous rurik | reverse complement strand
CTGCTCGGACCGATGTTTGCGACGAAAGCGTTTAAACATAGGCAGCAAAACGCCAATCGAGTTTCGAAATCAAGTTCAGTAAAGCCATTTTTATAACAAAAAAATCAAAATGAATATTAAATCAAATGTTCTGAATGTAATAAACGCTCCGCTAACGTAGCTCCTGACTACAAAGGTCGTGGGTTCGAATCCCAGTCAGATCAAAATATTTGTGCGATGAGCAGTATTTGTTATAAAAGTATTTGTTCTGTGTCCATGTGTCAAGTATCTATATATGACTAAGTATGCATTTAAAATATTATGAATCCGCTGGTTACCATGGTGCTCTGCCTAGTTTGAGGCCAGGCCATATTTATTATTATATACTTTACTGCTTTTAACACAGGTGACAAAATAATGAATAGATAATATGGTAAGGCTGGGAGAAGTGTTTTAAAAGCCCTCACATTTAAACAATAAAAAAAGCCGGGCTGGGCCGGCTCAAACCAGATAAGTACTACAACCTCATAGAAAATCGACGTAAAGTGTGAATGTTAGTGCTTCCGTGTTTCGTCCATAAGTGAAGTGGCTGTTGGCCTACCCCCTCCTTTCTTCTTTCTTTTCCAAACTCCCTCTTTTTTTCTTTCTTTTTCCTTCCCTTTCTCCCACTCCCCTTTCCATTACAAAAATTCCCACCTTAAAGGCGGGCGACGCGTTTGCAAAACGTTCGACGTTGAAAATATCCATGGGCAGCGATTATTACATTCCCTTAGGTGAGCCCCTTGCTTGCTTATGTGCCAACTCAATAAAAACACATACATATTCAGAGCTCATGTCCATCCGTCTACAGTCACACAATTTAAACAAAATTAAAAACATTATCGATATTCCGAGAATTGTTTGATCTGTAATCAGCGATGGAGGGAATTACATTGTCATCAAAATTATTAGTAGAATAAACGACCCATTACGTCACACAATTAGTGGCAAATAACCACAACCAGATTTCCTTCGTGACCGATAATTGGTTATACATTTGTCAGATGATGAGATTCAACTCTCAGTTGTGTTCTATAAATGACAAAAGAACATCGTTACGTAGATGAATTGTATCTTACATTGTGAAATTGAAAATAATTAATAAATAATGCACTGCGTAACAGTTTTCATTGTTATTTTTAACTTACTTTTAACGAGCGCATTTCGTCAAGGTAATCGGTGCTTTCTATTTATTTAATAGTGTTTTTTATCTATCTTTCTCGTAATATTTAAAAGTTCAACAAGGTTTGAAACTAATTTAAACTAAGATATATGCAAAGAAATTAAAATTTTACTTTGCAGAGTCTTGCAAGAAATGCGTCGTTTCCGAAAACTGTCCACAATATTTGAACATGAATAGAGAGGAACAACAACGATGGAAAAGTCAGTTCCCTTGTCAGCAGGACGATCAGACTTTCTATGGATTCACGCCTATGGCTAGAGTAAATTATGTAAGTAGGTGTTTTAAATATAATAAAAACAAAGACAAAACCCACTTGCACAGATAATACCTATTATTGTTACACTTTGTTTGTTTACTTATACATGATTGTTTCTTTAATATTGCTTTGAAGCAACCGTTATGTACTTTTATATTAGAAAAATTATATAAAAATACATAATCGGAACTTAACCTTAGAATTAATTTTTGTTATTCATTTTGTTATCTTAAAACACACATTTTTCCCAGGTTTGTTGCCCTGGCACAAATGTGTGGGGTATAGTGAATGAAGAGCCAGGAAGACATAATAACTTGCCGTATGATCAATCCGGCATCAACCGACCGACCATGTTACCCAATGTTTATCCACCATTTGGCGGGCAAAACTTTAAAACAACTGAACCACCAAACTTCGGTTACACACAAAGACCGGGAGGGCGACAGACAGATTTTGTAGGCAACCCCAACATTAACCATCAGTATCCGGATTACGCACAGCCGGGCCAACCGGCCGTCAACTACCAATATCCACCTTGTCCTAACAATCAGTTCGGAAACTATCAAAACCCAAAGGCATTCCAAAATCCTAATTGTAATTATTATCAGCCAGGGACCAATGAAAACAGCTATCCTAATAACAAATTTCCAACAGATTATCTATACCCTACTCCAGTTTATCCCGGACGAAACAATCCTGTCACGTACCCGCCTCAGTTTCCAGTATATCCGCCTAACAATGGTCAGCCTAATTTTCCTGGGAGTATAGGACATAACTTTGGCATGCAGTGCCAAGTGCCTAGCGCATTGCCGCCAAATCCCGAATCAGGATGCTGCGGCCAGGACATGTCTAGTGGACAAGGGATGACAGGTATGCTTAGACAATAGCATAAGGAAACATCATAAGTTGAAACAATCTAAGAAATTACTACTATACTTGTCTTTCCCATGGCTTTGTGACAACTTTCGTCAGTTTTTATTGTTCGCTTCGTTTCCAATGTTAAAACATATGATCAAAGTCATACCGATGGGATGTTAACACTTCTGGGTGTAATAAGAATTTGTTTTATAAAAACAATAACTTACGATATTAAATTTGGGTATACGAAGCTATTCAAAGCTGTTAACGCAACCACAGATTTTGTATTGCTCGGTAGAAAACGGTACGAGAAAATAAACGGTAGAAAACGCAGAAACATAATACAATACATTCACCTATTTTTATAGATTTAAAAAACATTGTTAACCAGCGATTGAGGAATCCGATGTTCTTCCAAAATAACATAAGGTCCAAGCGGGAAACTGGAAATGGAACGGTTGAAGTAGAATTAGACAATCGTATTGCAGGTACGTTTATGATTTAATTTTTTATGTTCATAATTCTCACTTGGTTTTTCTTGTAGATTTACTCGCATTGATTTTTACTTTATTTTTTAATTGTTCTTCTACAAAAAGAACTGTATGTTACTCATCGTCTCACAAACTACACCTGTACCAGAGGCCATACCGATTTGTTGCTCTATTGATGTATGAAAGAACGAACATAATACATACATTCTTATTCTGTCGCATAAGAATTTTGAATTGTAATTGAATTGTAAATTTAAGAAAGCGACAAACTACTCTGTGAATTTTATACAACTTAATCAATGGTCAGGTGGAAAATGTGTTAAATTAATATAATTATTATTCAATTCATTTTTACCGATATAAAGGGTAATAATAAGGTCTCTTTAATATTAAAGATATGAACCGTTCTTTAAACATATATGTTGTAACGAAGCGATTGATCTGTGGAAATTTATTAGACATTACATTCTTTAAAGGCATATGTTTATTTCATAATATTTGTAAAAAAAATGACGAGTATTATAAGATGTTGAGCTTCTTATCATTATATTTTATTTTCAGGTGGCTCTGAGACTGAACTTAATCAGTTTCCTTGGACAGTGCTACTGAAAATAACTTTCGACTTTGGTTCGAACAAAACAACTTTCAACTGCGGTGGTAGTTTATTAAGCGCACGATACGTTCTAACCGCCGCCCACTGTATATACGAAAAAGGTGCACGTCTTAGCGAGTAAGTAATTTTTAGTTAAGTTAGTTAATTTTTTTTTTTGTGTGAAAAGCAAATGAACATTGTCGTATAAAACATACTTTTAATATACTGCTCAACATATTTTTTTTTAAGTTCGTTCGCTTCAGAATATAATCGTTTCGAAATTATTTTCAAACATCGCTGCCAATATCTTAAATAATATAATAGAAATTTATAATCATTTTATTTCCACGCCGATTAATTATTTTATTAAAAGAATGTGAATTAAAAGGAAGCCCCTTTCAAACGTTGTATAACTTGAAATGTCATAAAAAATCTGCACATTAATATTACTAACTGACTGCATTGACGTCGTTAAATTCACTTATAAAGCCTTCGAATAGTTCCAGAATGTAATTAGCTTTGTTAAAACACTGCTCATCAAAAAAAATCTCAATGTCTTATGTTTTTAGGCTTGAAATTTATTTGGCTGAGTACGATAAACGTACCTTCCCAAGGGATTGCAAACTTAACTACCGTGGCGAAAGGACCTGCATAGACAACGTCTTAGTGTATGCTGACAGTATCATAAGGCATCCAGATTATGATGATAAGAAACTCTTTGCCGATATAGCACTGATTCGCCTTCATGGAAATGCACCTTATACAGGTATTTTTTTTTATTCACAAAGAAGTGTTACACATAACTTTCTCTAGCGGAACTTAAAAATTTAAAACCTAATAGGTGAAATTATGGACTATGTATATGATATGATGTTACAGACTGCTATCATACTCAAATCAAATTGTATAAAAAAAAATTGTGTTTGATGCTGAATAACCCGAAAGTGGCCAATAAATATTTAAAAAAATTAAAGAGCAAAACGTCCAATTCCTATTTTGAAACTTTCATTTTCATAACGACAATCCCTTGTTTCAGAGTTCATCCGGCCAGTATGCCTACCACCGATCGATGTGGACAACCAAGTATTCTATGGCTTACCCCTACCGGTTGCCGGCTGGGGCCGTAACGGGCCGTACATGTCCGACATCAAACAATCGACGGTAGTCAACCTAGTGCCTCACGACGAGTGCCAAAAGTATTACCCTAACCTGTCGTCCTCCCATCTGTGCGCGGCGGGAAGAACTGGCGAAGACACGTGCAAAGGTGATTCGGGAGGCCCGCTAATGATGTTATACGGTGGAAAATACTACGTAATTGGCATCGTTAGTGGTAAGAGAGCGGATTCCCCGTGCGGGACATCGGTGCCGTCGCTGTATACAAACGTCTTCCAGTACATACAATGGATAAGGAACAACATTAACTAATTGCGTCGTAAAATAATGATAACTATATGGCGTTGTCGATTTGTTATCGATTATCGTACGTCAGAACTACTTTACTAAGTAAATGTGTTGTGTGTATTTAAAATCAATCGCTATTGATATTTGGATGCGTATTATTTGACGAACGTCCCCGAAATTACATTTTAAATCTTTAAAACTTGAGTACCAATATGAATTTGTTTGCTTGAAATTTCCTAAGTACTAAACCACGACGAATTAGAAATTGATTCAAGTTGGTGGTAGACACAATCGCAGTTAACGGAACAGTCAGTTACTACACTTTACTATTGTTTTCAATTCAATTTAGATACAAATTTTCATGGTAAATGAATGACCGTGGACACCGTAACATCAAATAGCAGGTGTATTTCAAGCTAGGAAAAAAAATACCTTTTTCGTGTCGATTTTTTTGTATGGCCCTCCGATGGGGAATATCATAACTTCAAATTAGTTTTTCATCTTCGTCACATAATTAAAATATTTTTATTTCTTTTACGTAAAAGAACACGGCTCTGGCACTACTAAACATAAATACGCTCATATTTTTGTCCCACGTGCGAATAAGACTACACCACCATCACGTACAAAACTAAATTTTCAGTAAACAAAAACTGTAAAAACTGTAAAAGTTTGCAAGCGGGTTAGACAGAAAAAAAACAGAAATATTAATGAATGACATTTTATTCAACCTCAGGAAAATTAACAAATTTTTTGATAAGCCATTTGTGGGCTTGCTCGGGGACGGGTAGTTTTAATAAATTGTAGTAAAACATGTATCTCCACGATTCAGCTTTGTACATTTCTTTTGGATGTTCATCGGTGAGGGCTTTCATGAACGTTTCTATTATGTTCTCATCCTTCATGGAATCAAATCTTGTATCGGTAGCAGCTGCTCCCAAATAATTACAAAGAGTCTTGATTTTGTCAGCGTAAAGCGCTTTTTGTTCTTCGGACAGATGTTCCATCATGTCGTTGCCGTGAGCTATCTGATATGACATCAAATTACTAGAACTAACGAAACCACCTAAAACGGAAAAAAATATTCTGTACACTTCTCAATAAAACTATTCAGTAATTGTAATTGGCTAATCAGTTGTTGTTACAATGAAAATAATGGAAATGGAAAAATAAACACATTCAAGTAGCGCCGAACCGAATAAAACCGAACAACAATGCAAAATTGGTTCGGTATTTTTCCAGATTAATAAGTTCAAATTCGCAATATCCAATAAGAGTCGTTGATTAATAAAATGACGCATAGGAACGATCAAAAACACAGATAATGACATCAACAAGGTATCCATATATCCATTGATTTCAATGAAGTTCTGAAAGGCCCGATGCCAACATTCACGCTGGCCGGGCAACACAGCTTAACAAAGCACTCCTGCAGTGGGAGTACCGTTCTATGTAATAGCATATTACCTGGTATAAAAGCAGTGGCGTTCACACCGTATTCGAGCTGTTCGAATCGCAAAGCCCGCGTCCAAGCCAACAAGCCCGCCTTACTAGCGCCGTACGATCCAAAGCCGGGCAGCGGCTGCAAACCGCAGTGGCTTGCTACGTTGATTACACGGGGCTTTATTGCACTCTAAAACGGCACGAACGACTTAAAGTTGGAGCGCGAGTTGCAGTTAATGCTACGCGACACAACATTCGCCCCATTCAAATGTTTGTTTCGTATTAACGGTTGAAATGGCAGAAATTCCGTTCAAACTTTGGATAGCGACTATTATGTAAATTGAGGAAAAAAAAAATACCCGTTTGAAAATAGTAATTTATCTAGCACATTCTTCCTATGTCTGATGGTATTATAATTTGTATTTACTTTTCACATTTATTTTTGTAAACGCAAGTAGCTCATGATAGTAAGCGATCACCGGTGCTTATGGATATTCGAAACATCAGAGGAATGATGTTGCATCGCATACAAAAACCCATTCGGCGTCGCTGCCCTTAAGGGTGGGAATTTTGAGAGGTGTTAGAGAGGGGAGTGGGCCCCCGGCCACCTCACTTACCAAAAAAAATAGGGACAGAGTTCAAATAACTGAGAATATTTTACGGCATAACAGTGATAAGAACAAATTTTTAGGCTTAACCAAGCATAACGTTTTTAAATATAACACTTCCCTTATGTTAAATCTATACCTATTATATTCTTTTTTTTTTCTTAGGCTATAATTGATTGCCTGAAATATACACTTACGTCCGCTGCACTTTTCCTAAGTACAGGTAAAAACGCAGATACGATTCTCATAGGACCAAGCAGATTAACATTTATCGTATTCTCTATAATTTTCGGTGTTTGCCATTCGAAATCACCGATTGTCATCACTCCTGCATTGTTGACTACTGCATACAATCCTATATAAGAGGAAACATTTTGAGGTCAAAATATAGTCATGTACGCGTCAGAGAAAATCCGAATATATATCTGTAAATGTTTATTTACTTCTGCCCTTGTCTTTCTCTAACAAAGCAAAGGATTTACATAACTGAATGACTGACTCGCATAAAGATAGACCGTACAAAAAAATTTAGCATACGTTTTGTATTTTAACAATATCTAAATTTTACCATTCTTATCAATTATCCACATCTCTGACAATAAACGTACGCTCACCATCATACTAATTCCTTCCTTCGCCAAATTGATAACTTTAATATCTTTCCGGATGCATACGGGGAATAAAACTGTTTCTAGAACTTACTTGTGTCGGTATTTACTAATCAAAATTCTTCTTTAGTGAAGCTCCAAGCAGCAATCGCCTATTCTAATAAATTTTAGCTTCAACAGGAAATTGTGCTTCAGCAGAAGGGTAACAAGTTTAACTTTAATTACCTATGAACCCTGTTATCGTAAGCTGACAGGGTTGGCAATTATTGTTCATTATCAAAATTCTTTAAGTTGAACACCTTTTACTTGGTCGTGCCAACAATCTCTCAATTTCAAGTATCGCCTATGATTAAATCAAACTATTTGAAACATGTTGACACCGGTGGCGGTACTACCACACAAGCCTAAAAGCCCAGCTTGCCCTACTAAAGAGTAAAATTTATAAATCTTAATTCGTACATAATTCCCGAATAATTTATTTTTAAATTCGAGCGGTGCGGGAATTATGTGCTGATTAAGATTAATAAATTTTACTCCTTAGTGGGATAAGCCGGGCTTTTGGGCTTGTATGGCAGTACCGCCACTGGTTGACACATATGTGTTTTTCTAAAATCTATGAGAAAACTGTGAAATGTGTAGATATACGCTTATGTGGAACACGTATTCAGAGCATTTGTTTTTTATTCTTATTTTTAGGATATTAAGTCACGAAGTGAACAAGGCATGCACCTGATGGTAAACAAGACGCCTGTTTATAAACAACCAGCATGCCTTTAACAATACAGTGTCACTCAGGACCTGCTTATCCGTGCCCTGGGCTCCTCAGAGGTTCAAAACCACATATCTCTATACTCGGTCTTCGCTTTTACAACATTACCCTTCAAACCGGATCACAGTAATACTTACACATTACTGATTGGTGATAGAAAAACTATACTACTCCTCACTTCTTGTTTCAAAGCAAACCTTATTGGCGTAAGGTTTGATGATACATACAGTCCATTTGTTGGACAAGCAATGTCTCGACATGGTAATGTTGGCACATTAATGCTGGACGGTAGAATGACTGACAATGCAATGTCATCACCCCAAGCTGACTCTGTTCTTGTAAACATACGCAGTAAAATAAATTATAACAAAAAGCACGTTCGTGCAGACTTACTGTAATTCGGATTATCCTTCAGAATGGCCTGAACGTAATCGCGGAATCCGTGAACGCTGTCTGGATTAGTTACATCAAGTGGGTGTGGGTGGGCGCATAAATTACTCAAGGCTCTTGAGGCGTCCGTGTCAGTCCCTTTGAACATGCCCGCAATCGTGACGAGACCTTCGCGAGCGGAGCGCGCAGCTATAGCCCATCCAAGGCCACTGTCGCAGCCGGTTATCGCCACCACTCTGGTGCAAGACATTTTTTATCTGTAAATCCAAAATAGAACACACAAAATTAAACTTAAGTGTTAGGCAGTTATTTTTTTCAAACACTATGTTTTTTTTTTAAATAGTGTTTTACTTAACACTCGTGAACTATTAGTCGGTATAATGACTCGTACCGTAATAAAAATATTTAGTGCGTTTATGGCCAACGTCAGGATGACACTGACCGTTGTGCCAAAGATACCGGCATCAGATACACAAAACGGGTATCGGATAACGTTGCATATGTATATGGAATTTCATGTTTGAATTATTCGCTCCCTGTCCGCTGTCAATTCATTATTTACGAACGATTCTCTACATTAACATATTTTTTTTTTCAATTCAAAAAAATCAACAAAGAATAAATAACCTCCAAGTTATATCTGAGGATTTTCAGATATAGTTAAAAATTGGCGACCATCAAAATTTCCTAAAGCTTCAAGTACGTAGCAATCAAATGAAAATGTGGAATAATTCAACAAAGAGACACCAATAAAAGAGGATCATTTCGGCACGACTACCCAACTGAGAGATTGACTATTGAACGGAAACAATCTTGTACTTCTGGTTGACTTAACTCGGAATCAAATTCATCGAACAAGAAGTGTTACGCCTTATAACACACCACAGTTATATTTAGGCATTTTGAAATATTTCAATAAAGAAATAGTTTCATCCTTTTGACCGTTCGTCCCTGCAAATTTTGTGAAAATATTTAACTTACTTAAAATTGTCAATAAATTTCTAAATAAGTATTGCATATTTTATTAAAAGCTCTTGAATTTCCATACAAAAGAAACTAGTAATTGAATTTACATCAGTATAAGTAATAACAAAAGCTACCAAAGTCGATCTAAAAGATTTATTTCCTTTCATAGACACAAGCGATATTTTAAACCCGTAACAATTGAAAAATTAAAAGTTTAAGTTAAAAATTTCTTTCATTTAATATTACCTGGTTCGATGGTCCATAAACTCCAATTTATACACTATTCACTGAATTGAAAAGCATCAATCAGCTACGTATCAATTCCAACTTGTTAAACAATTAAAAGTTACGATGTAGATGAAAAATAATCGCATTTTCATATGAAATTACTTAAGTGTAAAAAAATGTAATTTATTTATTTAGAGATTTTTACCACAGAATTACTCGTAATAATCATAGATTTTGATTATTCTATTCCCTTTCTTATTTTCCATAAAAAGTTAATGAAAATCTTCAATATGTCACCTTCATCTTACTGTTCAATATAGGGATATAATGTAGACGACAGTACAAAACATTGTTTAGATGTTAATACGTCCGCTTTAAATCTTTTTAATGGCATGACAGGATTGTCCGATAGGAAACAACAAACCATCCCTCGCAGCGGGACGCGCACTAATTGTGACTTGGAGCGGATGTGCCATCGCCCCTGCTTTATTTGTTGCATTGATTTTACATAAATTTACCGACAGATTTGTGCCCGAGGTGCGAAAGATTGTTTTAACCGACTTCAAAAAGGGAAGTGTTTAAGTGTTTCCTAAATCGTCTGATTTTTTTTATACAAAACGTATTTTAATCTAGTATAAATTACACTATTATTTGACTTTGAACTTAAGTAGACGATAAAATACGTTCTTTTTAATTTTAGGTCTTTTATAATTTTTTTAAGTACTTTTATAATTTTGCCAAGCTAATAAAAGCAATTCAAAACATGTAACTTAAAAGAACCGTGCCTCAGTTTTTATATTAAGATGTCGTTCTAAATTACGGCAAATATTTTGAAATTTGTTAAATTGAACATTTGTAACTTGCAATAAAAAAAATATGTTCTTCCTAATACATACAAAACTTTAACAAAATTTTCCAGACAGAGCGTTATAGCAAAAATCATAAAGAGCAAATCAATATATGAAAATAAAATATAGTAGACTTCAAAAATGTTGATTTAACCTAAACATAAATACAATTTACTACCATTGATACCAACAGCAACTGTCTAGTGCTCGAAATCGACCAAAGAAAGTTTTTTCAAAAAATTATAACATAAAATGTAACTTTTATAATTTGACAAATTACGCTTTTGATATTAATGGTATCAATGATAACAATGAACTTGAATGAATTTGCTTAACTAGCGAATAAGATACAAAAGTTTTAGAATTGGGCAAATCTCTTAAATATAAATTACAACTCTGCCAAAATTCATCTACCCGTAAGCGCAATGAATTTACAATTTTTTTTCTTCACATTCACATAATATAAAGATTAAAATTAGTAATGATGGTTATCTCGGTTTTATATAGAGGCACTTATTGAAACACAAAAAGATTGGCGGCGATATTGCACTCTACAGTAAAATGCCATTAACTATCATGGAACAAGATCCGGCACAAGAACACTTAAATGAGCAAACATTATTACCACGGTGGGGCAAAAGAGGGCAGATTTCCCAGGAGAGTGCCCTTCTTTAAAAATGTCGGTCGGCTGACCGCGATAGTAGGCAAAGTCTAAATGATTTTAATGCTTACAGAACGATTATTTTAATTTATTACCAAACGAAAATTGACGCACGTATTAACGATAACGAGTCATTATATTAAAGCCTTAATAAAAACGATCGCCATATGATAAAACTAAAGAAGAAAAAAAATTAACATACCTAGTCTAGCCATAAATTCTGTTACTCTCTGGAATTTGAATTTCGAACATAAGCTTCTACTATAAAAAAATAGACGTCTTTCCCGCCATTATTGTATGTTTTTTGTTTAGAAATTATTTGTTTTGAAAATGGAGTAGGGCACTAAAGAGAATAGGATTGCAGTAATTGCACTGTACAAATTGAAACCACATTGAAACCACGTCTGTTGATGTTCCGTGAGAGATCCGGCCGACCGCGATCTATTCGAACAAACCAGGCCGTTAATGCAGTCAAGGCCGGAATTTGTCGAAATCCCATAAGGAAGCAGAAAATCCTTTCCAGAGAAATGAGAATCCCACCGAGGACACTTTCTCGGATTATC
>DWHO01003569.1:0-11883 GCA_018247575.1 Eurytides lysithous rurik | reverse complement strand
AAAGGGAGGAGGAGGAGCGGGAACAAGAGTGAGAGAAGGAATAAGGGGAGGGAGGGGATGGGCCACCGGCCACCACACTCACCGGACGAAGTGCGGAAGCAAAAACACTTCCACTTCACGCCGATTTTCTGTGAGGTCGTGGTACTAAACCGGTTCGAGCCGGCCTATTCAGCAGCGGGAACAGCTGCGTGGCTCTACCACCGTAAAAATTTTGTTGCAAATACAAAAACTTTATTATTTTTTAGTAACATATGTTAGTAATGTAATATACATAAATAATGAATTATACATAAATATGAATTCCTCCCCTCGACTTACCCCTGCACTTCGTATTGTCGAATGTGGTGTATCTATTTTTACGATTATTTTAATTCATAAATTGATTTAACATTTGTTTCTAAATGAATTTTTTTACTTACATAAACAATCAGAATCCTAGCAAATATAGTAGTAATTTAGTAGTAGGGTAAAAAGTGTATAATTTACCCACGTTTTTCATCATTCCGTTTTTGTTTCATTTCAATTGGGTCGTGTGAGAAAAAAGCATCTTAAGCGAAATAATTTGATAAAGTCAATTTTGAACAAAAACTCACTCCAGCGATTTCGATATATATTTGTAAAAGGTATTTCAATTCATATTTATTTTACATTTTAAAAAATTATAAGAAAATATTTTGCTTAGTGTAATAGATGTGTGAGTGTTTGTGCTAAATGTAATAAAAATAAGTTTTTGCGGAAAATGTTTATCAAATATGTAAAAATTGTTTTCACAGATTGATTTAACTTCATTTAAAACTTCTTATTTTGTTGTATGAGTCAAATTGACTCAGTTCAGTGAAAATGCGTATATAATCAACGCCAGTAAATCTAGTTTTAATATAAACAAGAAATAGACTGGGCAAAAACATATAAACAACACAAAGCTTTTTCATGCATATTTGAGAAAACAAAATCAACAAACTTATCTGGCAGTTAAGACACTTACTTGACCCTGTCTCTTAGTCTCAGACAGACGGTACCGTGCGGAGTCACTGAAGCGTTATAAAGAGCTCCACCGACCATATCTGTCACCTGCGCAAATTACAAGAAAAAAAGAAAGGTTAGGCGCAATTAGAAAAAAATATATTACTAAAACTTATAAGGCTAACGCAATAATTCAACCATAAGACAGAGTCAACTAAAACAATTATCACCCACAATTGCTTTGCATGCAGCACGACCTAACTCTAGAATAAAGTTAAAATAATTGGGACCCGACAAATATTGTACTAATGAAATCATAATGGACAAACGATAATGATTTTTCACGAACTTATAAGTAATAAGTCAGTATCAGCTTATAAATACAATAAATTATTTCGAATTATAAGTTTATTTTGAGCATACTTAATCATTCAAAGTTCGAGTACTGCAGAAATATTATTTTATGGATTAGGCGGGCATATGAGCAAACAGCTTACCTAAAGCCGCTTATATACAATATAAGCCAAGAAAAGGGCAATAAACAAGCACTGTTTCCAAACTTTAATCTGAACCGAGGAACAACTAGTCCGATTATCGAGGGTAAAATTTTTATTACCTCATTACCGCAGTTGACACTTCTTTTATTTTACATCAACTTACGATGCAATTGTTCTGAACTCTAAAAAAATATTTATTTTAACCTGGTATTTTCATGTTATGTTATATACGAATATCCGCAGTCAGTCTGACTTTTTGATTCCTACGGTCAAGACGTCTCTAAAATGAGAAAAATTTGCGAAATTAGTATTGAAACGCGATTTGCCACCGTTGTTCTCCATAATGAAGACAAATCTGAACGTGAGATTACATCTCAAGTTATCGAAGACTTGTGTTCATCTCACTATTGTGCGGTACAAACCAACTGGCAGTAATCAATCGTCCGCGTTCCGGGAGACCAAGAGCTACGACTTCTAGTGAAGACAAATTTATTGTAGTAACCAGCAAGCGAAATAGCCGCCTAACAGCCCCAGAAATTCGTGTTAAACTCAACAAATCTCGGGGAAAACCTGTGTCAGTGTCTACAGTATAAAGACGATTGCAAGACGCCAAGTTATTTGGTTGCGTTGCTGTTCGAGAACCTCTTCTCAAAACCAAAAAATAATAAAAAGCGGATGCAATGGGCCCTAGCCCATCAAGACTTTGGGGTGAAATAGACAGAAAGGTACTTAGGGGTGAAATATTCGGTTCAAGAAGAAGAATTTTTATCCGACGTTTCAGCGAAGAAGAGTGATCACAGTGTTTAGTCGCGACTGTCAAGCATGGTGGCGGATCTGTTATGGTCTGGGGTTATTTCTCAGGCTATGGAAACTGGAAATCTAGTCCAAATTATGAAAAAGGTGCAGTATGAAGTAATTTTGAAGAAAATGCTATTCCCTCCGAACTAAAGACAATCCAATATAATCCATAATGATCCAAAATACAGTTAAATATTTTTTAGGGGCTATATATGTGTATGAAACAGTCGGAAAAAATATTGGAAAACATGATACGGCCACCCCAAATTCCCGATCTTAACCCTGTAGAGCTTTTGTGGGTCACAGTTCGTTCCCACATTCGTTCGGGATCAAAACTTCACAGCAGGCCATGTAGAATGTATTAGAAAAAAGCTGGAGGAATATGTCGCAAGTGACTATAAATACATTAATTACTCGCATGCCAAGAGTAGTAAAACAATATATAAAATGCAAAGGTTGTGTGTGTTTTCTTTAGAACATTGTATTGGTCAAGACTTCATGTATTTTTTAAATCTTAATCTTGTGTATAACATGAAAATAAAACATTTTTTCATCAAGTTTTAAATATGTTGTCTTTTAATTGTTTTCTTATTTTTTTTTATAGTGGTCTCAAACTTTTGACCGATAGCGAATTTTTAAACGCATTGGTTTAATCCATAACTTTACCTAAAGAAAATATTGACGGCTCGCAGATAGAAAACGCATTAACTCAATAAAGTAATTCGTGTAATAGTCGATGCACCTATTATCAAACTATGTGTATGTAAGAATATCCATGATTCTCCAATAAATTAAACAAACGTTACATCGGCCTCTATCAGCCATTGCAAATTACAAGAAAATTATTTTTTTTTTCTAATTTTTGAATCTAGCGGCAAGCTGAGGATAAATGAAACTTATTTGAAAAAGCCTATTTAAGATCCAATATTGTTTATTTTACGATATCTTTGTCTGCAGTAAGTTGGCATATCTCCTAGCTACTGCCGATTTTTATTAGTTAAAAGAAATCTATATGTTTAAAGTTAAGTTAAGTAGAAACTTAACTCCGGTTCTACTCTGGATAGGTCTAAACTAGTAAACCGACGGTTGATTTATTTTCTGTTTTGTAATGCTTGGTCCTTGAATTTTATTTAAAGGACTGTCTTCCTTAAGTTTTCTTTTTGTTTTTCATTAAGCTGGTGTCACAAGTATATGTATGTATATATTTATTTATATATATTTATATTTGTATGTATATGTTGATATAGTTATTTATGTATATATGCCTTAATTAAATGACAGATTGATTGATTGATTTGTTGCACCTACCACTTTTTTATCCCCACGTCGTGCACAGCTAGTAAGCACCATGAACAAAATCCATGTCAATATGGGCGTTAATCAAAGATGCCTGGAGTGATTCCATACCAGGATGAGACTTCAAGCAGGTGTTTTCTTCGAGTGTTGCCATATTTTATAATTCCATGGGTTCAAGTCTGTACTGGAGGGCCCGTCTTCGTGTCGAATGAAGAAGTATACCTTAACATTTGGCATATAGCAACTGCTCTTCTCCACGGTTAAAACGTTTTCACCCGTAAAAAACCCGCGTTTGGTCCCGCGTACCGCTTGAACAAAACCCGGGGTCCCTTCAGTCTCTTGTCCATTAAATGCGCATCCAAACGATGTCCAGTTTTTATTCAATAAACTAAAAAGCCTTAGGTCTTTATTCAATACCCTTTTCTCCAAGGTTCTGCTTAAT
Organism: Eurytides lysithous rurik; assembly: GCA_018247575.1. NCBI lineage: Eukaryota > Metazoa > Arthropoda > Insecta > Lepidoptera > Papilionidae > Eurytides > Eurytides lysithous. Next base: position 7,887 of record DWHO01003569.1, on the reverse strand, counting down.
CCCATTTGGGTTTCAAGGGCCAATAGTTTCTGCTTACGAAAGGGATTTCTTTGGATTCGCGCCTTCACAGCTTTTATCAGTGCTAAACTCTTAATAGTGCGACGGCGGGCAGATGTTTTCCTGTCTTTTACATTTTTATTGTATCGTTTATGGAGCGTTGAACAAATCTTTTTGTTATATTAAATTTTTTTATTAGTAAGAAAACCTGATTTGCCACGTAACTAATAAAATTTAAAAATAAATAAAATTCAAAATAGTGCACATTTTTATAAAACTTTTGAAATTCGAATTCAATGAATATCTTTGTAGCCAGTATTCAAAAATGTTTTCATTATATGTAAACTAACTAATCATGTACGCGACTAGGTATATCAGTTAGTAGTTACCAATAAGTATTATATGTATCAATTTATATTTTAATTTAGATCACCGACGGGAAACAAATTAGCGTATTTGTTTTAACAATATAAGCAAAAACTAAACATTAGATATGATCCAAGGTCTAATTTATATTTCAACATAGTTACCTCCAAATCCCTCCATGTATCAGCATGATAAATATCATCGCCAGGATAAAAAGGGGCCTTCCGTTGCAGAGGTGCCCGCCAAGGAGGTTGCCAAGCGGCTGCTCCTACCAGCTCGGCTTGGCCTAGCCCACCTTCTAAAAACTTGCTATAATCTTGAAATGCGGACAAGTTTGATTCTTCCTGTAACAGAAAGATTCAATGTTAAAAATAGTAACAGCTTGTTTTCAGAAAGCCTTTATTGTATTAAGTAATGACAATAAATAAGGGTAGGATCTGGTGAGCCTGGCCTACTATACCATAAATCATTCAGTGGACAGTAGCGTTAATACAACTTTTAAAAAAGATGTTATTTCTTTGAGGAAACTGTCTTCGTGGATTGTTCAAAGAAGACATTCTCTTGTTTATTAGAAAGTTCTTACATCTTGTATGTGAGAGTTAATAATGGTGGGCAAAGTTAACTATTTGTTCCTCAACACACATTAACAACCAAAAATAATGTGGTACTTTCACAGACGAACTTTGCAACTTGTAACTATATATTGTAACAAAAATAATTTTCGTAATTGATCTAAGATGAGCAAAATATTTGACTAAGTCATTTTTGATACAATTGCCAACAAAAGTCGAATCTAACAAAATATTTACTATACCTGATTATATGAATGAGCTGTATATACACTCCTCGGCCTAACAGGCATAGTCGCATCTTTTCTAAAATCTGTACTAGCCATGGCCAGTTTATGCAAACAAAATATTGACCTAATAACTGAACCAAAGCATGAAATTCAATAACTTGCGACTTCGTTAAATACTACATAATACATAATAGCTGATGTAGCTAAATAGAAACGAAATATTGATTTGTCATTTATTTCATTCCATATTTAATTTTTTATTTTTTTATATTCTGACCAGTGATTCATACTTTTTATTTGACAAACATCTATGTTTAAAATTATTAAGATTAATTATATTATTTTTTTAAATATGAACTGCCGCTATTAAGAGAATAAAAACCGTTAATTAGAAATGAAAACCTTATTGAAACGTAGAAACAGCCAGCGTAAAAAACGTGTAATCTTGCATTGTATTGTGTTTAAATTACAATCTTTCGCTTGTAACTTTTCTGTTAATACAATTTTGTTTGAAGATATAGTGTTATGTTTATAAATTACTATAAGTATATTTGTGTCAATCGTTATTTATTTAAAGACATGTTAATAAATATTTATCTATTTTGAAATAAGTCGTCAACTCTACAATATTCTAAAGTATATCGATATTATTTTGCTTTGAATAAACTATGGGTTTTATTTTAATTTTTCATTATAAACAATTTTAATTTTTTTTAAGATTATCAATAAAAATATGTTTTATATCAAAAAGGTAAAGAATACGCATAATTAAAATCTATAATTCTGAAAATCTAGGAAGGTGGTAACATTAAAATCTATGCCAACCCCGCTACCGCTAGATAATTGTGGTTCTAATAGAGTACATAGATGTGATATGTAAAAATAGTGATCAATATTTATTGTACCGATTTCGTTTAATGAGTATATTTTGATAATATATTAAAAGCTATTATTCTGCAAGTAATACATATTAAAAATAAAACTGCTCTAAATTTGACATATCATTATTTAATAAATATAATTGATTTGTATTGTATGAGTCAGGAACTGAAGCAAAGTAGATGGGACTCTCGGATGGAGGTGATCTCGCCATCACATACTGCCAATGGGAGGGAGCTCTTAAATCAGAGAACGTTACATCGATGCCTCCTCTGGCCTTGCCCGATGGTAGTAAAGCGTTTGAAGAGGACGAAACGACCGAGTGCCTCGGTGACAGCCTTGAGCAACAATGCTTATCCAGCACAGAACCCATTCATAATCCAGCTCTCCAGTCTAAGGTGAACGAGAAAGTGGCACGTATATCCGAAGCTTTTCTAACGAATCCCCTTCTCGAACACACAATGATCGAAATGGTTACGACCATAATCAAAAACTTCAAACACCACTCAGCACCCGTGACCGATGCAATATCAAAATTAAAAACACTTCCCGTTCACTTCATATGCCTTTTAGTGGCAAATTTAACGCCCTCTGACGTTTGCACCTTTCCAGATGTGACCTCCAAGTGCACCACATCAAGGAGCACATATTCTCAAATCGCCACTACAACGCTCAAAAACAAAAAGCTCGTGTAACATTATTCTTCTTTGATGTCGCAAAATCCTTTGATAAAGTTTGGCGCAATCGCTTAATATATAAGTTATACTCCTTGGGACTACCAAACAGACTCGTACAAACCATAAGAGCCTACCTGTCAAACAATCGATTTCGGTTCAAAGTTAAGAATTCCCTTTTAAACCCCCGATTCTTGAGAGCTGGTCTTCCACAAGGATCAGTACTCTCAGCGACTCTCTCTTCGCCATATTCTAGTGATATCCCAAAAACACCTAAGCTGGAGTTGATTCTATACGCCGACAATACTGCTTTGTACGCAACTGATCGCAGCGGAGCCCAAATACGCATCCGCCTCCAGTCCGCACTCACCACCCTCGGCGAATGGTTCAGGAACTGCAGAAGAGATGTAAACCCCAAAAAAAACAAGGCGATCCTTTTCGATAGAGAATTCCCAGATTCGCAGCCTACACACGATATCGTCATGTGTCCAGTCGCTTTTGAATCAGTTATGTCGTGCTGTAATTGTTTTAAATGTCGATCTGCACGTTTAGTAGTATTGGAAATTGAAATCTTGGAAAAAAGCATTATTTTCCGAACAGGTAGTAGAATAAAAATAGTGTGTAGTTCGCTATAATAAAATTTATTGATTGAGCAAAACCAATTACTAGTAAATTTTAGTAACACCAACGGTATTCAATAAACTCAATATATAATATAATAGTAAATCTATGATAATATCAGTTTATTGCCCTGCCAGGCTTCATTGCTTATTTGTTCATCTCCTAAATTTTGAAATTCTAATATGAATGTATATAAATAACGTCTTAAAATGTAAACGGACATTATTTAGACAATCGCCAGTACTTTATTAAGAGATTATTTTTAATGAATAAAATAAAATAATCGTTTGTTATTTATTTTTAATATCTAAGCTGTATATGTATAAAACAGTTTTAATTCTTAGCTTATTCTGCGTTTCAATATTGTTTTTCTATTTCTTTTTAATTCGTATACAAATCTTTAAATCGATTTTTTTTTATAAGAAGTGAATTTCAAACCAATTTCTGAACGCAAATCATAGATGTGGATGTGTTGTACCAGCACCGCCGCCATGCTGGAAGTCAATAATATGTATATAAATATTACAACATCTAATTCATATCGATCAATAGAAATATCTAAGTTATTAAAATTTAAATTAAGTTTATATTTATTAAACAATAAAACCTAACGAAATAAATATCTGATATTAATTATACAGTAAATAATTTTTATTAATAATTATAAAATAGAATAGAAATTTCCAATGGCGATTAAAATTATTACTAAAATATTTAACTTGATTGACTCACAGTTATTTTTAAATAGAACGTAGTTAAACGAGTATGTATTGTGCTATTTTGTATTCTGCAATATAAGCACAGATAAATAATAAGTTATGAACGAAGGGTGAAAGTAAATTATCCATGCCCCAATTTTTCGTAGGTGGAAACACTGGTGGCGCGCCTCCGCCACGTTTCGCCAATACTTTTAGTTGTGCGCTCGACAGTAATATCTTGCTCTCCGATCTTTGCTCTCGTTGGCAAAATAATATATTAAAATGAGTGCTTCAGCACCTACACCTGCTTATAAAATTGGGATAGTAAAGCAGGTAATACAATAATTGTATGCTTTTCCTATTTATATTTAGTACTTTAGTGACCGAGATGCCTCGTGCTGATTTCTTGTACCCTGCCTTGTTGGCACCGCGTTTACGGTTTTAACATATATCTTCATATTTCTAAGTTAAATAGATAACTTCAATTTCATACAATTTTTGTCGTGTTTATTCTATTTCTAGAATTGGCAATCTATTAGGAGTATGATTATTACGCCTATTGGAAAATACAATCGAAGTCCATATTGTCAATGAAATTCAAGCGTCTTTAGTTATATTTTCTTGACAATATTACGTTGTTATATTTCACTTTTTATGTTTTTTACAGGTTCTCTCGGGGGATACAATAGTCATAAGAAAGCAGCCCCAAGGCGGGCCGCCTCCTGAAAAAGTGATCGCACTATCGGGTATCACCGCACCCAAACTTGCACGACAGAGAACCGCAAATAAGTAAGTCCTTTCACATTTATATGATTGTCAGGTTTTTCGTTAAATAATGTGTAAAAGCTTTGTTTTATTCCATTAATTTCATGTAGGAAGTGAATATTGTCTATACAAGGCAAAATCAATACCTGTTGAAGATCAATACTGTACAAGAGATTTGACTATGGTTCAGTCATAGTGTTAAAAGTCTAAAGTATACTTTACTTTTCTTTTGTAAATGCTTATATTACATGGTAATTTGGATGAATTTAAAAGAGTAATTGATCAAAGTTTTGAAATATTGTAATGTGCTGAGTTTTATAAGAACATCCATCATTCTATTCTAAATATGATGCACTGAACAAACTAGATTGTCATATTAATGACATTACATACAGAGTATTGTAGCAATTTCATTGGTTTACAATAATTGCACTGTCTTGAATTATAAGAAGTTTTTTTTTCTTAGTGTTGGATGTTGTGTTGGAGTTAGAATTATAAGTAAATTTTTTAGTGTTAATATTTCCATGTTTGATGCTGGCTGCTGAGCGGAGTGCAGCATTTTCTGCAATCTTTAAGGCTGGAACTAAAGTTGAATGTTTATCTGTTAACTTTCTTAATATTATAATGATATAAAGAAAGTTATAATAAACTAAGCTGAAAGTTATTAAATGTATCTACCTTTTTTAACTATTTATGACCAATAGAACTGTAGAGTTGTGGAATCATATAATATGGCCAAACAGCCATGTCTAATAATCAATTTAAAAACTTGTAGCTGTATAAAAGAAGCACAAGTGAAATAGGTGCATCTAAGATAATGAAAACTAATAAATTCATTTAATATTTGCTCAATGATTTTTTAGTATGAATATTCATAGTTTTTAAATAAGAACAAATTTTGATGGAATGCAAAGTTCATGTGCTTTGCCACAATTTTTTGTCCCCAAAATTATTTTCCCTTTTCATGTCCTATAAATTATTGCAAAGCGAAAACTGTAATGCATGTATAATAATTAATGTATGCTTGATATTGTCTGTAATTGTGTTGTTCTAAAATTGTATCATAACTGGGTCATCTAAAGTATTATATTCACACAAAATAAAATGCCTTTGATATTGTCTAATAGAAGTGTTTATACTCGAGTAATTTTCCTGGAGTGTGAAGTAACCTGTACCATACCAACGTTATTATACAACTAATGGTGCAATGCTGAGTTCACTTTTAAAATTCAAGATGAGAGAACAGTGTTAAGTTTGATTGGTTATTCTCAATATCCAACCCCTAATGTTAACAAAGATATTGGGTTGCATACTGTAAGGCAATTGTTCATTTTATATACAGCCCTTTCAGTATGCAAGTATATTTTAGGCTCAATTAATTATGATAATGATAATAATAGTGACCAGTTTGGTGCAATTGCTTAGCTATAGGTTTCAATGTTGCAGGTCGTGGGTGATTCCCACCCAGGACAAATATTTTGTACAAAACACCATTATACCACAAAATATTTCTATCCTACAATAGGGGCAGTGTGTTTTATAAAAAAAAATAGTTATGAAAGTTTCTGGCTGAATATGCCGTTTGCCTACGCCAGTTGTGAAATCTACGTTTGCTCAACGCTTTGGCGCGTGAAATAGGGTTCTTGTGTATAACTCTGTGGTCAACCAATGTACTATTAAAGAAAAGCCAGTATTTAAGGCCCAAAAGACATTAAAAGAGTTCAGTAAACTTGTTACAGTGGTTGGTTGCTCAGTTACACCCAGAACCAATTAATTATTAAGCTGTAAATTTAGTTGTGATTTTTTTTATAAATGTATCAAAACTAGTATACTGTTTTACATATTTCATGATGTATATTATAATTATCATTTAAAGCATTATGTCCACACAAATTATAATGCTGACGTTGTTGTCTGATTGAACTGATGATACTTGAGTAATTTTCCTCGAATATGAGGTAACCAGGCTCTAATATCTTTTTTCAACTGCTGGGGCGGTGCCGGTTTCACATATACAATTCAAGCTGAGAGAGCACATTCATTCTTAAAAGTTATGCCTGTGGTTTATAAAAACCAATTTAATATCCAATCACTAATGTTTACAAAGATAGTGGGATGTTGTAACCTTTTATGGACTTGAATTCAACATCCCCTTTTACAAAATAATAAATATACTAATTTTATATAAAGACACAAAAATTAAATCTCTCACTGATCACCCCCCACTAAAAGCTTCAGTGCCCACTAGGGAACGGTAACGCCCCCGTAGGGAACCTTTGCTGTGAGGCACTTGTTTATTTTAAATGTAGCTCTTTCAGTACACAAATCAGTTTCAGCCTTAACTAATTATGAAAAGCTTCTGGAAGACAAAGACTGTTTGCCTATGCCAGTTCTGAATTCTACATATGCACATCGCTTTGGCGCGTCCATTACGGCTTGTATATACATAATTCTGCAGCTAACTAACCACTGTAACATTAGAGAAAAGTCAGTATTCAACAATAAGGCATTAAGTGTCACAGTACACTTGTTACAGTGGTTGATTGCTTGGTTACATTTGGAAGCTACTAAGTATTGAGTTGTAAATTAAGGTCTATAGTTATATGTTTCTTTTTTATCTATTTCATGATGTACAAGTTGGCTACACAAATATTTGATAAATACATATATTTAACTAAACATAAAATTTTATTTAATTATACCATACACAACCTCCTTCAATATCATATATATGTATATTGTATATCTTCTATTTTTTAACGAGTAACTTTCGATCCTCACGGTCTGTAGTGATGCGTCTGCTTTTTGGCCTATATTAGGCGATCCAGTAGCAGCAAATCGATGAATAGCATATTACACAGATCTGTGCAGACATTTCACATTTTTTTTTAAATCTTTACTTGTGATGTCCCCAGTGGCGTACCTAGAACTTTTGCCGCCCGGGGCGATCTCCAGTTTGCCGACCTTTCTATTATAAGTCAAGACATGAAAATAAATATGAAATGAATAAATTGCTTTTTACAACTATAAGTAAATATAAAAAATGCCGCCCCAAGGTAAGTGCCGCCCGGTGCGGACCGCACCCACC
>DWHO01003568.1:0-11883 GCA_018247575.1 Eurytides lysithous rurik | reverse complement strand
AAGGTACCGCCGCGTTGGGCTGTGAGCCTGTCGTGACGGATTATGTTATAATTTGCGACCTTGGGATCGCGCATATTTGGTTTTAGAAATGTCTCTTGCACTAAGAAAATATCTATATTGTGATCGCGCAAGAAGTGCGCGATTTCAGCCTTCTGGTCCTTAATGCCGTTCGCGTTGAAATAGGCGACAATTAGGGACCGTGGTTTCATTCTACCTACTTGTGTTGTGCGAACAAGTCCTGCCGCCTGATAGCAAGCTACACATCCGTCGATAAAAACCCAACACGACACAGAACTACGTTGCGTTCGTCACCCAAAGATCTGAGATGTTATATCCAAACGTTCAGTAATTATGCTGGCTAGATTTTCCTGCAAACTAGAGCACAGCAGGTTCCACATATAACTGCTTGGTGCTACATTTAAAAAAGTACATTTAAATGTTACGAAGGCTGTTTGACAAGTACCGTTTTCTCAATGTATTGGTATCACTGGCCGAAAATATGTATTCGACCGTTTTAAGACATTTTAAGAGGCGGGAAAATTAAAATAAAATAGCATTGTTTTTTTTTTTTTTTTCTCATTTGACAGCGAATTAGCGAAAGCGTGAACTTTAAATAGTTAAAATGGAAAAAGAACAGTATCGGTCTGTTATTTGATTCCTGTTTTTGGAAGGAAATACATGTGATGGAATAAAAGTAAGATTGCAAGCGATTTACCATGACTTTACCGTTTTGTTTCCCCACCTAAAAAAAAAAAATTGCTCAGTAGTAGGCGATTTGGAACAGAAATCATATTTTAGATCGCTTATTAAAGAGTGAGTACCGGTGGAAGGAATGTATAGAGATATAAAACTATGTAGAAAAATAACCGATATATTTTTCCATAAACGGGTTCTTATCAAACAGTTCTCCGACTATGTCATTACAATATTTAAATTATGTACTACATTTTTAATTATGGATGTTTAATGTCTTAAATATAAAATTAAAAGCAATTTTACGATATCTACATAGATTAATAATGGCATGTTTATGTGTTTGCATCTTTTGATTTCCGATTACGTAAGGAAGTCGACATTGAATGAAATTGTTAAAATTAGTTTAAATAAGGCAATAAAAATGATAATGTTTACCGTTTAAATAATAAATAATCTTTGGCTCATAGTAATGACAAACGGTTCTGTCAACGGTAGTTTGGTGATATGATCATTAAAATAAGTGTAAAGGTTTAATCATTTAGTTTAAAAAAATGATTATAAAAATATAGATAAGTGAGTATATGACATTAATTTACATCTGAACTTTTATACATTGTAAAATGTAATTACTGTACAGATTTTCAGGGGTTTAATTAAATAATTTTAAATCTTTTGTTATCATGGACTTTACTTTCAGAAACATATTGAAAATATGAATAAATGAATAAAATATAAATAAATACGATAAAAGTATTAGCGTAAATAACAGAATCCATTATTTTAACTCTTCAATTGAAAAACCAAAACCATGTCTGTAAGTAGGGATTTTAATAGGCATTAAACTTAATTTTGCTCATATTTTAATGTTGTTGTTTTCTTGGACAAAGGAAGTTATAATGTAATCATATCAGAGTTAGGTTTCTTCGAATTTTTGGAGAACAAAAAATGTCTTTCGAAGGACGAGAGTCATGAATTAAATTTTTCATATTTCTTTATATTTGGTGCTGGGAAAGTTATGTTTTACTTCCTTAGCTTGCTGTCATTTATAACATATTTGCCAAAGCATCATATTTACTTTACACTTTCTGGGCGATTAAAAAGAAAAAAAAAGTCGAATCTTGAATACAATACTATAGTCTTCGATTAACTTGCGTACATTTATTAGAAAGCCGGTTTTTTTTTTGAACACGTGACGCCAGGACAAGGGAAAGGGCGCGGCGCGTACGCATACCCAGCTGACGGGTTTTTTTAAATGTCACACCATGCGGATGTTTCATACCAGTGACATTTACGAAGCATTTCAAACACCCACTTTCCAACCCGCATGCCCGATAATTCGACTTAAAGTATTTTTATTCACTACGTAAGCGTAATTTGTTGTTGTAAGCGCAATTGATTTTTCATTTACCTGGTGACTATAGTACCAGGTAGTGTTTTACCAAAAAATCTTTTATAACTATTATTGTACAAATGAGTGTAAAGTTCATAGAATGCCAGTGATGTATGTTAATTTCGAAAAATGATAAAATATGACAAGGACTTGACTAATCATTTCAGAAAATAAAATTATTTCTTAATAAAAAGACATACGTAAGACTTAGTTTGGCAGATAAACGAGTTTGTGTTAGTAAAACTCTTATTAACGTCTCTGAGTTCCGTTAAATATTTAGTTCATTGTTAGTACAAAATTTCTATTGACACTTTCTCGGTAGACAGTTACAGGTACTTATTTACGTCATAGCCCGAAGTTATTTAACCGATTAATGCACACCTCCGTTACACATGCGGGCAACGTTTACCGGCAGAATTGTGCAGCTCCGTGAACGTCACGGCCACTGTAATTTTATATGTTGCAAAATATTACAGCTCTGTATGGGTCACGGTTAATATGGAAATATAATTTTCCAAATATTTTAAGTCCGTATCTGTCACATTGGATGATAGATTATTGCCATTCTCGGAATTTGCATTTGCTTATGTTTTTGTACCTAAATTGATTAAAAAAATGTGCATTAAGGGGTTAATCATAATTTTTTTATGATTAATTCATATTTTTATGGGTTATAATCAAGATAAGAAAAACTTCACCTGTGGTGTATACTACCAATGACCTTCTTAGCAACATAAATAAGGCATACCGAGTCAAGGTCTGATCTCAGGAAGTCGTGACTCGTCGACCCTCAGTGCACGATTTTTTCTAAGTTAATATCGCTTTATTTGTAAAGTTCTTCAAAGGTTGTTCAAGAGTATTTAAACAAGATAACACAACAGTTTTTTTGATTCCATTGTATGTTTTACCATTCGTCATGACTGTAAGTTCTGGCATCAACAGTGGTGGCAACAACCACGGTGGAATATAACGTATGAAACATCAATTATGTTTACAGATAAATTTACTGTTTTCATGAGCGGGCAAGTTCACCATAAAAAAAAATGTCTTTTTTAAATGTCAATGACAAAACAGATGAGTATGTAGTGGACTTTGTGACTCCACTTTACATAAGTTCAAGTTTAGAATCGGTTATTGAGTCTGACATATCCTAAATGTGATAAATAAATGTGAGGTATGCACTGTTATATTTCAAATTGAAATAAGTTCTGTATATATTATTACGGTGGTAGATTCACGCAACAACTTCCGTTGCTACTGAATCGACTGGCTCGAACCGGATAAGTACCATCTCACACAGAATCGGCGTAAAGTGGAAGTGTTTGTGTTCTTTCTTTTTCAATCTCCTGCTTCCTTTTCTTGCCTCTCATTCTCCTCTTTCTCTTTCCTGACCCTTTTTCCCTTCCAAAAATTCCCACCTCAAAGGCGGGCAATTATCTAATTTAATTTAATTAAATTTAATTAAACTAATTATAAAATAGTAAATAACATCACACAAATGATCAAACTGAAACTTTTTACTACTGTTTTCTGCTCGTAAGTAGAAGCTTTTATTTAATGAAATAACGATATATATGCAGGCAGTGAGGGGACCGAACAAAACAGGTTCTTTGATTAGAATGTGTCATCGTAATAATTACGGGCTTAAATCGTGACTGTCGACTTACCGGCTAAATTGTATGAGTTGAATTGAATTGAATCGTATAAATGACTTCATTGGCTGATGCATAACTTTTAGAGTAAGACAAATACTGTATTGCATTCGGATTGATTAGTTACCATATAATCAACGGATAGTCGCTTAAGTACAAGACATCGCTATTATAAAAATCGTTATTTTTAAAGTTGTAGGATAAATTCTTTTTAAGTCTTTAATTTCACTTTTCATAAAGTGCACTATTATATTATTTTCATTGCATTATTTTTTTAATGTGATTTTTCTTATTTGACCTTTTTGTCATTCGGCATTGATAATATGAACGTAAACAGTACTTGTTTATGCATATCTTATTACGTGAAGAGAAAATTTCATACACATTTTTAAGCCTATTGCGTAAACGGGGCCAACTCCGTATCGATATACGATTTAATTTAATTCAGTACAGTTAAAGTTTATATTGTGGCGAAATAAATGGACTATGTTGTATGTTATAATACTTATAATAAAGTAAGGGTATTATTTGTTGTTTTCAATATATCGTAAGTGACAAACGTGTGAACTTGTCAAATCGTAAATGTCACATTTAAAGAACTATATCATAGAGGAAATAAATATCGTCGTCGTCAACCGATGTACGTCCACTGTTGGACATAGGTCTCTCCTAAGGACTTCCACATTTGGCGGTCTTGGACTACCCGCGTCCAACGTCTCCCTGCGACTTTTAAAATGTCACCAGTCTATTTAGTAGGGGATCTACCTACGCTGAGCTTTCCAGTGCGAGGCCGCCATTCCAGCACCCTAAGTCCCTAACGTCCATCGGTTCTTCTGACTATGTATGCCCCGCCCATTGCCACTTCAACTACGCAACCCGTTGAGCTATGTCGGTGGCTGGTTCTTCTACGGATCTATCATTTCCGATTCGACCCCGTGGGTATACTCCGAGCGTAGCTCTTTCCATCGCCCGCTGACCAACCTTGAGCTTTTTTATAAGGGCTATAGTTAACGGCCAAGTTTCAGTACCATAGGTCATCACTGGTAACACACATTGATTATTGTAATAATTTTGTACACATTGAAATAAATATAATAAAATCCTTCCGTCGATCCTAATCACAGTTTTTTCCAATTTTGACCTAACAGTATGATTACCACAGGACACGTGTATGATTAACCGTCTCAACGCCAAGCAATTTATTGAGACATTAAAAGACGTAGGGGCTTATACGAGATGATGGCTTACATCCGCCGCAACAGTGTCATGGCGAAATAAGAACAGATGATAACAAAGCGAAGAACTACACAAATATGAAGTTAATCCTTGTAACAGGTTATATACCGATCTGTTAACAGTTTTAACTTCTTACATACTAAGATAATTACTTATTGTTATATTGCTAATTAGTGTTATACTATACTGTTATTCCATAACAATGTAAAAAGTTCTTATTAACAGAATAGTAACCGTGACCCATTAAGCTTTATAATGTTCCTTAATTTGAAAGTGATCACATCTTTGTTAGTAGTAATTTTTACTAGTAATAGCCAGTCAGTGTTGAGATGCGTGGGTGATTGATTTAAATGATTTACAGCGGAACATACTCCATGTTTTGCCTGCCTGCCTCCCTCAGGATCCTTGCAGTACCTTTTCACATCCGATTAGTATAAGTAAATATTAAACCTCGATGTCTTTTCCAGAGTGCCACATCCCAATCGAAGCATGCTGCAAGATTTCTCCGCCTCGCTATGGCCTCCATCATGGACATTCTGAAGATCAAACCCTTCGTCGAGGTGTCCGTCGGTCAACTTCTGTGGGGATACGAGGATCCGCTGTTGAAACTCGCCAAAGATGTAGTACCGAAAGAACAGAAGCTACCCTACGAAGAGTTTGGACTTTTCTACGGGGTGAGCTATCTAATTTATATTTCTTAACATATCATAATATCTTCATTAATTCACTAGTAGGCAAAATTTCAAATCATATACATACATTCTATTACATAGAATATAGTCATACCATATTAATAAATACATATGCTATACTATCGCTATAATAAAATGGGGAATAACCAAAATTTTGAAGAATAATTGAATGCACTGTAATAATATAGAACACGTTCTACGAAAGAGTTAAAGTTATGTTTTACTGAGCTTACATCTATGGTCTCATCGACGCTTTCATATCACTTCGAAATGTAGCTATCGGGGTTCTGTTTGTTCTCCGTGTATTTTGTCTATATGTGTGTGTGTGTCTTTGTGTGTCTGTCCAGAGTGAACCTGGATTGCTACCACTGCATTTCCAGTTATTCAAGCGCCAAGCGTTTCCGATTTACAGAGTAATGTTTCCAGCATAATTACTTTGCATAACATGTTAAATATTTGTATGACAAGCGCAGTGCGGGTCTATACTGGTTCTGTAGATATGTTGTTATCTACAGACGTGTTGCTTACAATTATTACATGGCTACACTGTCGCATTAGGTTACCATCTCTTTTTTATTTACCTACATAAATTTTACATGGACTAACACCCAGGTCTGAAAGTAATATTTGTAGATCGTACAAATATTTGCCCCGGGTGGGAATCGAAACCACGACCTGCGACGCCGAAGCCATTAGCTTAGCATCTGCACCAGACTGAAATCAATGTTGGGATAGTTGTAGAGGAGTGTAAATAAATTAATAAATTAGGTGCTCGACTCAGCCGTTTCGCCACTTTGTCTCCTAAGAAAACGTACAAGTGTATAGTTTAGATGAAAAATTAATAAACATTTTTTCCAGAAAAACGGCACCTCACCGGACGTCGTGACGATGTTCAGCGGCGCCCAGGACATAACCCGTTACGGCATTTACGACAGGTGCGTTAATGTTTGCGAGCAAACATTGCTATGGTTTCCTTTGAAGCCAGCAACACTTGGGAATTTATTTGGGACGACTTTTTTGTGATTCATTCAAACTTTTGTTTCGTGTGACAAGTATTTCGTATATTTCTTATTCCTTGTTTACATTTCCAACCGACTCCACGATGTTCTTAACATTCGATTCTGAAGATGATTGATAAATATGAAATGATCAATATACTATCAGTCCTTAAGGCTTCAAAGAGCGATAACAGCTCTCATTAGTTTAAGCTGCACAAGTAGACCAGCTTGTCCGGGGGAGTGTCACAGCAGCAAAAGAAAAAAACCCGAAGTATGTTGTTCTTGAATTTGTGATCTTTGCGTTATAACAGTTTCCAGCCGAATGATATGCAAGTTTTACTGATAATATAAGTATTTTATAAATAGTTGCCATTTTCTTATTTTCTTAAAGATGTAGAAGAGGTGGGATAAGATCGTAGGACTGCAGAATTTGGAATGTTTTACTTAGTGGAAAACACTTTGTGTTTGCTTTCCATTAGGCCCGACAAAGATTTCTAGGAAAAGTATTTATACTTTTCTAGATATGTTTTTAGTTTTACATCCAGTTTGGTCTAGTTTTACATCTAAAAACTTCAAATCTGTGATTAGGTAGCACCAGTTCTTATTGCCGTTAGACTCAAAAGACTAACTGATTTTTATAGACGACTGGCCCGTATGTGTAGTGGTTAGAGCTCCTGATTCCAAAGCCAAAGGTCGTGGGTTCGATTCCCACTTTAAACAAAATACGGTAGGTCTACCACCGTAAAATACCATTTTACGGTGGTAGAGCCACGCAGCTGCCCCCGCTGCTAAATGGTCGGCTCGAACCGGATACGTACCACAATCACACAGAAAATCGGTGCAAAGTGGAAGTGTTTTTGCTTCCGCATTTCGTCCGGTGAGTCAGGTGGCCGTTGGCCCATCCCCTTCCCTCCCTATCACTCCCCTCCCTGCCTCCACCCTTTCGTCCCTTCCGCTCCCACTCTCTCTCACTCCTCCTCCTTCCCTCTTTTTAAAAAAGGCTGGCAACGCATTTGCTCGTTCTATAATACTGCAAATGTACATGGGCAGTGGTGATCACTTACCATCAGTTGCGCCGCTTGCTCGTTTGTCAGCCTGATACATAAAAAAAGTACCTGTGCGATGAGCAGAGGTATTTGTTCCCTGTCTGAGTGTTATATAAAACATAAATGTATGAATTTAAAATATATATGTATATTCATCAGTTGTCTATGTAATATCTATCCTAGTTTGCATTTATATATATAAGTATAATTTATCAGTCGTCTGTCTAGTCTGCAATTAGATGGCAATGTGCGAGATGTTCATTGTAATTTGTTTATAATTAACACACTGGGTGTTTGCCTATCCGTTAGGTACAACATGCGCGAGCGACTTCCGCACTGGACTACGGACGAGTGCAACAGCATATCTGGCTCCGACGGCTCCATCTTCCCGCCGCACATCACCAAGAACGACACACTGTCGGTCTACGACAAGGATCTCTGCCGGATGCTGCCCCTCAGGTGAGCTAACAAGATGACTCTCCCACCTAAATGGCAAGGAGTGCTAAATATGGACTGACCCGCTGGAGTAGTGGTTAGTGCTTCTGACTGCAAAACCAAAGGTTGTGGGTTCGATTCCCACCCAGGACGAAATATTTTACGCGATGAGCATAGGTATTCGTTCTGTGTCTGGGTGTTAATTATCTATACAAGTATATATAATAAGGTATTTAAGTATGTATATCAGTTGTCTGATTACCATAGCACAGGCTCTGCCTAGTTTGGGATTAGATGGCAATGTGCGAGATGTCCCATGATATTATTATTATTATTAATTAGTGGATTATATCCACTAATTTATAAAAAAGACCTGATAGATATGATTCTCCCTTCTAGAAGCAAGCAAGCAATAGTAAGTGGCAATTATTTCGGCATTAAACAATTTTGTTTTTGTTTTTAAACAGATGACTGACTGATTTTAAATTAAAATTTTCTCGTAAGGGGTTGGTTTTCGCCATCATTATTATAAAGTTTTCTACCGATTTTCCACCATATATGTCTGGTTGGCGTACGCAATACAAAGTTAAGTCTAACTAGGGGTACGTGCTTCAGTGATTGTTCAAAACTTAATTTCCTTTAAATTAGAATCGAAAGTCAATGACGACCCGAGCGAAAGTGCTCTTATAATTTTCTGTTTATTTTGGATTTATTAATCGTCATTCTGCATTTGTTTTTTAATTTATTAATGATTCAACTGTACTACAATATTGTATATTGGCATTTAGGTTAATAATAAAATCTTAAAACAGAGAGATTTTGCAATTTTCAACATCTCTCTGTCATAATAACTCAACTTTATCTCAATGTTTAACAAACTTAACAATAATTTCGTCACGCCTTTATTATCTTGTGATGACGTAATTACAAACATGGCTTAGTGCTTTTGCACTCAGCTTAATGTTGATAGTTGTTCCGAATCTGGGTATAGGTAAATCCTTTTTTAATTTAATAAGGTTTAGAGACGCGCACGCGGGAGCCTGCTTACAGGATAGTACGAACCAAAGATAGATTATATCTATATCCTTCTAACGGAACATATAAATGTTGGGTATTGGGACAATCGGCGGTAGAATAACCAGCGATGCCATTGTCCTTTCCGTGGCGGACGCTGCAAAATAGGCGCACCTCGTGAAATTCTTAACTGGGAGAATCTTTTTTGCGACACTGGTATATCATTCACAAGCGCAGAAGCTAATTAAATAAAGCCATTGCATCTCACAACTCTTAGTCTACATGTTTCAATCGCTCTTAGTCATAAGTCCGGCTCCGGCTCACTCATAGCACGCGGAGTGATGAATCATAAAACCTGAAACTCCAATAAATCATCACTTCACTTACGTCGCATTAATCATCTATTTTGCTGTACAACCGGCAGGACTTATTTAGATATAATTGTATCGAAAGATAAAAAAGGACGTGTAATACATAATTTTATATTATTAATAAACTTTAACTGTCCCTAGTAAAAGAACAGATGACCGGTCAACAAAGGACAGCTTTATTTTGAAAGATTTGTTGTTCGTTCAAACAATAAAGTGTAAATATTACATAAAGTCGTTTTACCGGCCCTTCATTTTGTGTTTATATCTTATACGACATGTTCTTTTTAATCACTTTCTTAAATCGATATGCTTCTTTATTTTATATTAGACAATTATTACAGATAATACTGTATGCAGATTATTGACTGTGCATACTAAGGATTTTTCTAACCGTATTAATACATTAATCTATTTATGTTTAATACTAATTCCTAAGACTTATATGTTAAAATACATATAAATGTTAAAAAAAAATATTTTTGTTTCTTAAAACATAAAGTGATCAAACAATGTAAATAAAAAAATTAAGCCCACACTCTCCGTGTACACACATAACGAACGATCCTTTGTCGAAAATTATCAAACAACGTGAATAAAAAACCGATACAGTCCACAGTTTTCGCGTTCACAAATCTGCAACGGACTTTAGTCGTCTCGTTAGCGTAATTTTCGCCTCACAACGAGGCAACAATGCGACTGTATGTATGTATAAGCGATGAATGCGTTTAGAACAATGAACGAACTTCATATAACACCCGTGAGACTGTTATACGTAACATAGACACATATTGCTCAACCCGATTTGACAGATATCGAAGCTAGAAAGCATAAACGCAGTAACCAGCAAAACCAAAATTATTCTTAAGACATACACCAATCCCAATCGACCCGGTTCGATTTACTGATTTCAACGAGGTAATTGAAAAAAAATTATTCATGTGCCATTTACTACGTTTTTGCTATCCAGACTTGCTTTTTTAAAAATCATTTTCTTCTATTTAATAATAACAATAATAATACTTTATATCTTACCACATTATTTATACAGAGATAACAATAATAACAAAGAAAAAAAGATAGCACGATAATGTGGGAGACTGTTGCCTAAACTAAGCGAAGCCATCATTTCAGATCATCAGGCCCCCCTTCTAGTTGATAACATTATTGTCAGTAAAAACAAACAGCGTAGGTGAGTAAGTGTGGGTTTGTGTGCTTGTGTGTATGTCTGCTGCGTGGATGAATAAAGTGTGTCTATAAAGTAAACAATGTAACTACGCTGAGTTTCTTTCGCCTGTTCTTCACAGGACTGAGGCATTTTTTCCGATCAGGTAGTATCTTAGACGTGAAAAAGATTATAAACCAATCCAATTTTAAATAAATAATTTTTGACTTTGACTTTAACTTTCAGGGTTGTTTAATAAGCCCTTCAGTACCTTTATGATCTATTTGTAGCGACAATTTTTAAATAACTTTTCTTTCTCGTTTCTTAGGAAGGTAGATATTTAATTGCTTGTTAATTTTGTTAAACGCTCATCTTGCACGTTATATATAACATGAAACTATTATACAGATTTTATAGCGTCTTATTTTTAATTTAAAATCAAGCAACAAGGAAGCAACAGTAACGGTTTAGCATCTGTATTGTATTCAGTTTTTTTTTTTTATTGTAGTTACCTCGTACCAATCGATATGCCCATCAGCTGATCCAAAACAATAATACCGTATAAAGATCCTCGTGACTCGATCATAACATTGTGGGAATGCGTTGTTTTGTAACCGCAACAATCGTTTCTTAAAAGTCCATTGTCTGCTAATGCCCTTATCCGGTTACCTTTGATTCTGCTTAACTGTCGACGTGCATTCGTATTACTCGAGTTTATTATGCCTAGAACCGTCGCTTGTAGTGTAAATGCAAAAATGTGTTTCGCTGATGTCTGTATTCCTTTTACCTGACTATTTATAAAAAAAATGGATCTGCGTGAAATTATGCATAGTGATGCTTTTGGTGATTTACGAAGAGCGAAATAGGGTTTTTTTTTTAATTTTGTTGCGGGATAAACAAATCTTACCGCTAACGGTAAGCAATACCTATGCGTACAAGAACACAGTGACTCAAACAGGGTCGGATTTACGGGAAGACATCCGAGGTTTCCACAAAAGAGAGACCCTCACAATAGACGCTGAAAAACAAAATTCGTAATGTATTTTGTTTGTTTTTTTTTAAGAATTGATTTCACAATAAATGATTTGTTGAAAATGTCGACTGAAATCATTGTCGGCCAGTTTCCGAAAGATCGATCAAAACAGCAATCACTTAACATTATGTTAAAAATGATCAACTGTTAAAGTCTTG